>JBBYHL010137850.1:10785-29739 GCA_038381835.1 Adansonia madagascariensis | reverse complement strand
ATACATACATACATACATATATCTGAATAATAAATCAGTAATTAAATCAAGCAGGCTCGCTCCATTCCAGTATGACGTGCCTCAGCTCGCTAAGATTGTGCCAAAATTCATGTCTACACCCCGGACTTCAGATTATGATGATGATAATAATATGATAACCCATCCTCACTCCATATCTTGGTCGCAACTAATTGCCCATAGCTGCTAAACTCAAATAGACACAAGAAACTAAAGAATTAAACTTAACGCAAGAATAGCAGGCTTTAGAGAGTTGCCGAGGTAAATAATAATAATAATAATAATAATAATAATAATAATAAAAATAAAAATCACCTAAATAAAAAAGAACAGGCATAGCTTTCAGCGAGAAAACATAAAACATATGCGCAGAACAAGTAAAACTTCTGTACAAGT
The DNA here is from genome assembly GCA_038381835.1 of Adansonia madagascariensis. Classification (NCBI taxonomy): domain Eukaryota; kingdom Viridiplantae; phylum Streptophyta; class Magnoliopsida; order Malvales; family Malvaceae; genus Adansonia; species Adansonia madagascariensis. The sequence continues at coordinate 29,325 of JBBYHL010137850.1, read as the reverse complement.
TTGACAATATTTTACAATGAATGCAGACACATTCAGTTAACAAAAATTCCAAAGTTGAAAAGTGTGGGCGGCAGTAGGGTATCGTGATAAGAATCAGCTAAAAGTTGAAAGCAGGCAACGCTAACAAACCTGGGAGGGACATCTTGTTAAACATTAGTGGTGCCATTTACATGATTGAAGTGTGTGCATTTATGATCCATGCTCACCAAATGACACAAAAATGGGTTATGATACATCGGTGACCTTACCTTAGCCCTTTGCTAATCGGCGGCCAACAAATAAAAAATAAAAAATATATAGATACATTGCATTTTACCAGAGAATGCGACTTTCTATGACCCCAGTTGGTTCAAATTGTTGAACGAAGCCAAATTCAATAACTCCTTTTATCAAGTAGTACGGCAATTCACTTCTTTTATGGCATTCTCTATAATTGCATTCTTGGTCCCCTCTGTACCCTCTTGGTGAGTGGACAGCTATCATAAACCAATAATCTCCATTTCAAGAAGGCTGCTAATGAGGATTAAGAGGAAGAGATGGCAATCCCTTTGCATGCTGACTCTCCATTTCCAGAACCATCAACGACTTCTGTCTTTGATACCCGTTCCTCTTCGCAGAAAGTGCTGGAAAAATGTTATCACACGGTTAAAATCAGAATGACATCAAAAGAGTTGAGCAAAATATCTAACATAAGACTAGAAGTCTTAGTTCGATGTTACATTGAAAATAGAATAGTTTGAATAATTTCAAATTTAACCTATAAAACTGAAAATCAGATTTGAGGCTTCAAACACAATACAAATATCAATAAAGTTTGGCAAAGAGAGATAGAGTTTAACAAAAATTACAAAGAACATAGACGTCAACAGCAATTTTGGTGCAAAATGCAGATAAATTTACTATATTCGAATAAGTGGCAGGCATTTTCAAGCACTCTACTAGGGAACACTGGAAAGCTGTAATGCCTCTATTGTGTCATAAATTTCAGGTTCTGCCAAAATGTAAGGAATAATTAAGGGGAATATGCCTACTGACATTGCCACAGTGGTAACCAGACAGGTCCATAAACAAATATTAGAGGAAATCAGCATCTTGGGAAAAGCAATGCTCACTTCTCAATGTCTTCTTAACAGTTGTGGCTTCACTCCCTGCAATAAACTAACATATCATGTCTAAATACTCCTGGTTCTCCTTACCAAGCTGCATTTCTAAGTCAGATTTATCCAAATTCAGTTCCCTCGATGAATCATAGCCCTGGATTGGGATATCATTCAAGATTCGAATGATGGATCAAATAAATTTTAGTTTTAAGATTGGAAAAAAAAAATAAATTAACTTTAGCTTCTAAAACAAGAACCAAGTGCACCATTGGACCTAAAGTTCAGTAGTTAAAATTAATTTAGACTCAAACTCTTTGAGTCTCAATGACTGCACTACTAGCCAATCAGTTCTACTTTTTGCCTATTTTTAGAATATATGCATGGGCAGGTCATGTTATGAGAGCATAAATGTATTTATATATTTGATTCTGATACACAAATCAAGTACAGACAAACAATAAAATTGAACTTACTGAGATAATACTTACACATTAAATCTGAAGGTAAGCCAAAATCATAATCATTTTTATCCCTCCTGATACAGAATATGTAGATCACCAATAGCAGCACAGAAACGAAAAGGACGCATGATAGGCCAATTGCAATTTTACCCCCTTTAGATAAGTGGCCATTCTCCCGAAATAGAGGACAATCCGGTAAAGGAGGTACTCCACACAAGCCTTTGTTACCAGAGAGACTGTGGCAAGTAAATTACAGTTAACTGAATAAGAAAATTGCATAAAAATATACCTATTTATAAAATTTGAATTAGCAACTTTAAGCATATATTTGGAGAGTACAAAATAAGGCTCCATCTGGTTGATGCTTCAGCTATTTCATTTTCCCTTTTACCTTCTTCTTTTTTTTTGCAAAAAATGCAAAGAATACAAAGAGCAAATAACAAAAGCATCAATCAAAGGAAGCCTAAATTAATCATCTTTGTATGGCTTCTAAAAAATCTAACTCCTAGTTAGAGGTGTAAATAAGTCGACTGCGTGTGCTACTCAGGTTGACCTCAATGAATAACCCGACTTATTCAGTATCAAATACGAAATCAAGCTAGGGTACCAAGTCAAGCTAAATTTGAGAATATTAAACTCAAATCAAACAATTAGTGACCCTCATCAAGCTTTCAAACTCCCAATAGTTTGCATGTATAAATATAATACAACATTTGTTTTCGTGTTTTACTTGAGTTTGGGTCAAGTTTCAAGCGTCCTTTTTGAGTTTTGAAAATAATTAAAAGAATCAAGAGCTAGAGTAGCTCAATTGCTTTGTCAAACTCAGCTTGAGCCTAGCATTGTGTCGGCTTAGCCCTATCAACTATTCTTGTAACAGAATAATGAATCTTGATAAGACTTAGAACTATGAAGTCCTCTTTCTGACAGAGTTGAGAAAGATTTTGTACTGATGCATATTTGTCAACCTGGTGCCTATACCCTACAGGCTATGCTTATATTAGTATATCACTTTGAAACTTCCTAGAAGACCACAATTATTTCAACAATTTTCAAATGTTTTGTTATGCTTATAAATATTCATACAAAGTTAATACTAAAACGAAAACAATGTCTCTGTATAGACTGCAAATTATCTTTGGGGCAGTAGCTTTGGGAAAACAATAGACAGTGAAATTACTTCTCAAAGATAAAATAACAGAAAACTACATACTTCAGCGAAAAAGTGGTGGAATCATGAAAAGCTAATTCTAGAAGGAGAATAATGTAATATGTGCAACTGCTACTAATCTTTGGGGCATTAGTTTTGAGAAACCAATATATGGTGAAATTACTTCAATGATGGCATAAGGAAAAGGCCAATGCTTCAGTGAAGAGTGGTGGAAAATAGAAGGACATCACCAAGGTCATTCTATGACATATAACGAGAGAATACCTTCTTAAGACAAGATAGCCGCTTGCAAGCAAGTTACAAAGCCGTAGCAATCTATTCATCATAATCCAAGAGTACCTTTATTTATAGCCCTTTGTTTTTTGGGTGGGGGTAAAAGGGGACAGGGGTTGTCAAGTTGTCATATTAGGCTCCAAAATTGCTGTTTCAAGCAATTATACCAAAAAGTAGTGCATAAAACTACTGAGGTCAGTTTTTAATACAATGAATAGGAAAGGCAGTCACTAGATTCAACACTTAAGATCAAGGGGAAAAGAGATAAGTTAATTATTCCGACATTATGAAAAGAATAAATGAAGCCGAGAAAGATATCTCCTCTATGGCACTAAAGTAGTTGAACAAAGTGATGAAAAGTAACATAAAAGGGGAAAAGTAATGCAAGCAATCAACATCTCTATGCATGCATGTAAAACAGACAAAGGCATACAATGCAGGGAAATGAATTTTACAGCTCTAAATGCTCACTTGAAATTCAAAATAAAACATAAGAAAGAATAAATTTAAAAAGTAGCGTACTCAATGGTTCCACCATGTACACCAACAGAATAAAGTTCTTCCGGTACTTGCCCTTCCAATAAGTTATTATTAAGCCTCCTGAGAAATGCACAAGTAAATTGTAATGTTGAAAGCAGAGAATCATGCCAGAGAAAATATATGGACACATAAAGGTTCAAATGTATGAGAGAGTTTATATAGATAATAGATCGCAGAAAGGAACAATTTGCCATCTTGGCTTAATTTTCCAAGAGGATTGAAAATATATAGAAATATTACTCATAAGGTCCACAAAGTCCTCGTCAGGCAATATGATCCACAATGGACAAACGTTGGGCAACAGAGTATCAAAAGAACAAAAAAGCATATGGTTGAGATGAGAATGCCACAGTGAATGTATAAATACAAGCAGAAACATAAATGGGAATGCTACAAGGGGAAAGGAGGGACTTGCAATCATTGAGAACAAAATCAGAGAAACATGTTCAAGGCCGTTTGGACATCTAAATAAGAGACCTTCAAATGCCCCCATGATAATATGTGGTTTAAACAAGAGAGGAGGCAAAAAATGACATGGAATGGAAACTATAAAAATGGACCTCATTTTTACCTTCCTTACAGCAGGTATGGTCATACATAAACACTATGCAATATGATCATATAGCTTGCCCCATAAGTTAGAAAAGGCTTAGTATATCATAATATTTATCAAAATCATATTGCGATAATTGCAGTTAGTAAAAATTTATAGTTTGTAAGGATAAAGGAACCATAAGAAGCATGTGCAGAACAATGATGTATCAAAAATGAAAAATTGGTGTTAAATCATCTAAAAAGCACAGGAACAAACAAGACGTACACAAGCTGCAGATTTGAAGATGTTAAACTTTCCGGTATAGAACCTGAGAATTGATTGTTTGACAAATCCCTGCAAAATATAAGTCAAAAGCAATACATTAAATTTATGAGAAAATGTTGACTCATGGATAATGATTGAATAGCACCTTGCAAGCCCATGACTTTTGAAACTTTGAAGAAACAATGAAAAAAGAATAGCAGGACATGGAAAGGGAAAAGTTTAGGCAAAAATATCAACTCCAATTACTCCATAAATATTTAGAACATATGCACAATGAAAATGCACATAGATAAACTTGATTAAACAATATTTTTGCTAGCTAAGAAAAAAGAAAAGCTGTTATAAAAATTCAAAACACAAACCTAATTAAACAATATATTTGCTAGTTAAGAAAAAATAAATATAATCCAGCAGAATAAAAATATATATATAATCCAGCAGAATAGAAAAAAAAAATGCTAGGAAAACAAAGACCATATAAGAGTCTATAATGCGTTTCAAATTAATGAAAGAATTAGAACTTACAATCGTGCAAGGGATTTTTGACCAAGCCCAATTGGTAGAGTGCCCTCCAAAGAATTACTACTTAAGTTCCTGAACGGTTAAATTAGAACTTACAATAACAAGACGAGTAATTCAAAGGAAGCAACAATAAAGAACTACAAGATATGCATTACATCTCCAAGTACGATAAGCTGGAAAAGGAATCATGCTTAATAACCATTTACTTCCACTATCTTCACTATATAATATACATGATGCTTTTGTTAATTGATGCTGAGTTGAGGGCATAAAGGTTGGAAGCTGATACTTACAGGTTTATCAAGTTTGACAGAAGACTAATTTGCTCGCTGATATACTCCTTCAAGCCTTGACTTCCAAGAGCTCTGCAATATATGCATAGGCAATAAGCATAAAAAATACAAAATTTTTACTCTGGCATAGGTGTAATGGTAAGTGTAATGGACTTAGGTTGGCAATAAAGTGCAGGACTTCCTTTCAATTCAAAAATAATAATAATATTAATAATAATAATAAGAAGAAGAAGAAGAAGAAGAAAGAAAGAAAAAAAAAAACATGTCTAAAGACACCTTTCTGTAGCTAACTAGAATCTGTAAGTCCCTCTGCCTAACCCCTCATTCACCCTTGAAGTACCCTACAAGACCTCCATTGACTGAGATAGAAAATTTGGGAGTAGTGAAACAACCTTTAATCCAACAAATGAATTGATTAAGGAAATGCAAAGCTAATAGAATAACCAAGATGAAATCCCAGTTTAAATAGTCAAATGCCTTATGCAAATCAATCTTAATGGCGTATCTAGGTGACAAAAATGATTTTCCATAACCCTTAATCAGTTCTTGAGCTAGGAGAATGTTATCTGTAATAGATTTGCCAGGGATAAATGCACATTGACTGCCACTAATAATGGAGGGAAGAATGTTTTGAAGTCTACAGGTTAATATTCTTGAGATACACTTATAAAAAACTATGCAACAAGAGATGGGCTTGAAGTCTTTAAGAGAATATGGGTTTTTGCACATAGGACTAACGTAACAATAGTAAAATCAAAGGCAGAATGTATTTCACTTGTTTCGAAGTAAAATTTAGCTGCATCAATGACATCTTTACTTACAATGGACCAGGAGGCTTTGAAAAATTGGGTAGTGTAACCATCGAGGCCTGGAGCTTTGTCACTGTTCAAAGCAAACGTTGATTGCTTGATCTCATCATCTGTTATAGGGCTTATCAATTTTGCAAAAACTTCTGTTGAAACAGAAGTAGACAATAGCTCAGCAAGCAGGTCTTGAGAACAGGTTGATAATTGTGGATCCGGAGTGCCATTGAGTTTCTGAAAATAGGATACTGCTGTTGCTGAGATCTCTTCAAAGGACTCTAATTTGTTCCCTTCATTATCCTGCAGCACCTTGATAGAGTTTTTGTTTTGCTGAACCTTCATAATCTTATGAAAGAAGCCAGTATTATGATCACCTTCCTGCAACCATTTAACTCTTAATTTTTGTCTGTATAAGCTTTCTTCTGCTTTCATTAGATCAAAAATCTCCTGTGAAAGAGTAGCTTGAGCCGTGATCAGGTTTACTTCAGTTGGATTGTTCAAAAGTGAAATATGAACTGTCTCCAACTCAGCTTGCTTACTTTTAATTTTCTTTAAGATGGCCCCAAATTTTATCCTATTGAGTTACCTTAAAGGTAGTTTCAGTCTTTCCAATTTCAAGTGCAGAGTAGTCATTAGATTACCAAACACTGGCAATGACAATGAAGTCTCCGTTGTTTGTAGAAACTCACCATCCTTTGCCCAAAAAATGAAAAACATAAATGGCTCAGGAGGTGAGACACTCAATAATGCTGTTTTAGTTAATGCAGCACAATGATCAGATACATCAAGAGCAACAAACTCAACATGGGAATGAGGAAAGGATAGTAGCCACTGGTCATTGATAAGCACCCTATCAAGCTTTTTTGCAATGTGATCAGACTGGCGATTAAACCAAGTAAACAGAGACCTTGCAGAATCATGATTTTCTAACATATTCTGCTCCTAATATTGCTGAAAATCTCTAATGTTTGAAGTAATGCTGTTAAAGTTTGAGCTTTCAGAAGTTTCTGCAGTGACATTAAAGTCTCCAGCAAGAATCCAAGCATTCCCATTAACCAATCCACTGAGATAGCTTAGATGATTCCACAGCGTCTTCCTACTTGTCCCATCATTCTTACCATAAATCGCAACTAAGAAAAACCCCCTAGAACCAATAGTAACTTGATCAGTAATGGATTGATCAGTCAGCTCCACCTCTTCAACAGTCAAATGATCTTCATGAAGAAACCAAAACCTGCCATTAACTGCTTCTGAATAATTGTGAAACAACTTCCATCCTCCAAAGTGCTTTTGACTATTGTGAAACATAAACCTGCCATTAACTAGATTGCAGCTTTGGAAATTTGACTCTAGTTTATAAAATACAAGCAACATCTACATTCAAATGTCTGATTCTATTTACAACTTGTTTCTGTCTAGGAGGACAATTAAATCCTCTTACATTCCAAGCAAAGATATTCATGGGTGTGAAGAACCTTTGATTGTACCTCCAAGGTAGCCACTCCTGCCTTACTAGACTTCCTCTTATCAAACAACCGTTTCTTCTTACTTTTGAGTTGCTTCATAAGATCAACCACTCCTGCAGCTGCAGCTCTAGGCTTTCTTGGGGAGCTGCAATAAGTCCTTTCTATTTGTCCCTCTGGCTCTGGTGCTGCACTAGAGGATGGTTCATCAATCCTTTCACAAATAAAGTCCAAAACAGCAAATATATTAATAGACTTTTAGGAGAAAAGAATAGATGACTTACTGGCACCTTCTGCACATACAACATCAAACTCAACAGGAGCCAAAAAAAAAAAATGAGAACCATTTCCTTCATCAGCTACCTCGGAAGGAGGAGATGAAATACAGGTGCATCAGCAACAGGTATCTCAAAGGATCCTTGAATATTTTGCTTTGGAAGCCAAACCTTTGTTACAGTCTTGGTTAGCTTAGAAGGATAATTCTTTTCAGTGTGGCCAAAAATGCAACGCGAATTACATTTTCGTGGCAGCCAAGGAACCACTACTAAAATCAAGATAACGGAGCCATCTTGTAGTATAACTTCAATAACCTATGACAGAGACAAAGAAGCATCAATTTCAACACACAGCTTAAGCAAGCCTCTATTTGCTAGCAGTGATTTTGTCCATGTAAAGAGGAGTCCTCAGAACACTAGCTATATAGCTCAGCCCTTTCATTGTATAAAATTCAAGAGGAATAGTCCCCAAATGAATCCAGATAGGACGTTTCTTCATGTTAAAAGCCAAGGATTGCATCCCAGGTTCCCATTTTTTTTCAAAATAATAGGAATGTTTTGAATGTGCCATGGTCCATGTTGTAAGCCCCAATACCTAGTTTCAGATCGAGCAAACTGAAAGACCGAAGGGTTTCTCCCAGCCGGCTTCACCTCAACATTCTCCTTCTTGCCCCAAAGAAGACTTACCACTTTTTGTAGCAAGCTGAAGTTGGGAGGTCTCCCTATGAACTGAGCAACTAAAGAATTTTGCCATTGTTGAATGCCTTCCTCAAGCACTTCTTCAGGGGGCTTAACTTTGACTTTCCCTTTAATATTCAGTGGCGGAAAATAACGCATCGTTTGATCCTCTGATATAGCAAAAAGACTTGTGCAATTAGCATTCGCCACGTCATTACAGTTAGTTATAACTAACTCCGCTTCCTTTTTCTTATCACCTTCCTCCGGTATAGCAAGGGTGTTCTCTCGATTCTGAATTCCACGGTCATCCAGGTCGCCATTATGACTTGCTTGAAGCTCTGCTTCCTAAAATCAGATCCCATTGTGGACAAAGAACAATCAGAATTAAGTTTCATAAAAGTACGCACGGAATTCATTCCAGTTGGAAAACAAGATCAGTCACGAAAAAGAAACCAATCAACTCAATCGTAAGAAAAAAGAAAATAGAAGGAAAATGAGAGCGAAAGGTTTAAGGAATCAAAATCAGAAAGAAATCGAAGAAAGGATGCAGTTTGGCGAGAAAATATTTGAGCTCAAGAAAGTCACGCTAACGTGAGCTGAGAGCATTTTTTTTTTCTCTGTTAAACCCAATTTTCATTTTTGTTACCCCTGGCAATTTATGGGCCAAATACCATGTTAATACACGGAGACTTCTGTCCCCTTTCTCTACCTTTGTGGATGTCATGCTGTAGGTGGATTAGCCTATCGATAAAATAACCATTGAACCTTATCTGGTTTTTTGGTTAAAAATTGGCTTAGGAATTTTAGCAGTACTTCTGATATCTAAATCAGTAATTTATCTTAGTTCAGTTTAGCTTTCTAATTGTCAATTCCAGTAATTCTTTTGTATGATATGAGGTAGAAAAGCCATGATACCTGGGGTGGTCCAGAACTTTGCGGAGGGCTTGGACAGGGAAAATCATTCAAACTGTCATGGGACAGGTCTTATTTGCCTTGGATGGTCTTCATTCAACAGGAATTGTGCAAAGCGATATTAAGCCACAGAATATTATTTTCTCCGAAGGTAATGGTAGCAAGCTTTAGTTAGCAGATAAAGATTTTCCAATTCAAGAATTTCTAGATTAATTCTTTACAGTTCTGAAACTTGCATAGTATCTCATATATTTGTTAATCATTGATCTTGGCGCCACAGCAGATTTAAGAGTAGGCGTCAACTATATTCCAAAGGAATTTCTTTTGGATCCAAGGTAATTACTTATCAACAGTTTTTTGGTTCAAAAGTCAGAACTTGACAAATAAATAAAGTGAAAAAAAATACAAGATAAGCACCACATAATTTACAAACCCACCATAGTTTTTGCACCCGAGTATTTGGCTCCATGGTTAGTGCATGTTCACTCTGCTTGAAGAGCAGAGTTTGAATCCCCTCCATCCCCAAATCTTAAAGTTGGGCAAAATAAAAAAAAAACCCACCACAGTTCTATAATATAAATCAAGTGAACAAATCAAACATAAGCATCAAATAATTTACAAACCCTGCATGGTTCAATAATTTGTATTGCCTATCTGTATATGGTTGTAGGAAATCATTTGTTCTTATTTAGTTTCATTTGAGATCATGTCATTCACTTTGCACAAGTAAACCAACATCTACATGAAATGTGAAGATATATCAAATGATATGAAATTTGACTACAATCAGGTCATGAACTTTATAGTAAGTAGAAAAAAAATCAACAGTGACATGAACTTCATTTGGTTCAAGCAACAAATTTTAAGCTTAAAATTTAGCAGAATTACTCCCACAGTTAACATTTACCTAGATACAACCACAAACTAAAGATAATTTCTTCTTGATTTATGAGGTTTCAAATTTACTGTTTTTCTTAGATATGCTGCACCAGAGCAATATATCATGAGTGCACACACCATCTGCACCTTCAGCCCCAGTGGCAACTGTAATTTCCCCCAGTTCAATGGCAGGTTTGTGTCCCAGTAGATTCTCCCAAGTTTATTATCACCTAGCTTTTTGCTTTCATTCACACAAGAGTTTTTGTTGTTATTCAGCAAACAGATGAATCTGCCAGATAGACATGATATCTACAGTTCTCGTCTCATTTTCCTACAGAAGGTGAGTTGAAGATAATGCTTAAGTCATCTTTAGTGTTGTCTTTTGAAAACCTTCTAATTTTAATGCTAAATTGACACCAAAGATGATGCTGAAAGCAGATAAAAGTTACCCTTTTCCAAATTAATATCACTTTTGAGATTATATATTTAAAAGTGATAAATCAACTCAAAACATAAGGGATACTGCAGAAAGCAGCGTTGGTGGACTTGAGAAGCTGAACATTAAGAAATGAACGGGTTATTATATAGTCTCGTGCTTAGTGGAATTAGTTCAAATAATATAAAACACAAAAAATCTCAATGTTTCAAGTTGATTTTCTCCTGTACCAATTGCAATTTGAATACATGGTCAAAATGAAAAATGAACTACTGAAAATCTCATAACGCATTAAAAATCACATATAGAAGATATGGGAATTTTCAAGATGGTATCCTCAAAAGTTAGGCTTGCTTAAGAGAAAAAAAAATATCATTCATAGAAAGTAGTTAAGCGTCATCTGCTATCTATAGCTTTAATATTTTTGGTTTAGCCTTTAAAGTAGCAGAATCCTAGTCTATGCTGTTTCTAGCAATTTATATCTGTGAATAATAACACTGTTGTTTTATATGATACCCTGGTTGTAATCAAAATGCTAGAGTTGAAGAACTGGCTCTATTAAACTCAGAACAGTTTTCTTGAAAGAGGCATTTCCATCATTAAGGACAACTAGTGCCTTGATTCAATTCAATCGTCAGCTAGAGAGGTTTGATTATGACTTGGTTGCTTGGAGGAAAACAGTAGAACCTCGTGCTAGCCCTGCTCTCCGGAAGGGCTTTGAGCTGCTAGATTTAGATAATGGTATCGGATGGGAACTTCTGCAATCAATGGTTCGCTATAAAGCAATACAAATAATCAGTACAAAAGCAGCTTTGGCTCACCCTTGGGAAGGACTATTAGCTTTGTCCTTCATACAGAATCTGAAGCTGCAATTCTTTAAGGCTGCACAGCAGGACTACGGAGAAGCTGCCAAGTGGGTAATCAACTTAGTAGCAAAATTTGGGACAGAGAAAGAGGGCGGTTTCACAGAAGCACAGCTTCAGGAGCTCAGGGTCTGTATCAAGCCGTGGTTAGAATACATTCTTGCAGGCATCATAAACAGGATATAGTTCAACTGAGTTTTCTTCTCAAATGTGCAGGATACAGAGCCCAAGAAGAAGGCGAGTCCACAAAGAAATGCTCTTGCTTCAGTTCCTCGGCTTCAAAGGAAGATTGTTAGAACATTAAATGAGAGCTTGAATGAGCTTAGCAGATGCAGTAAAAGCGCATGGTGGAGCAGGTGGATCCCTAGAGAGGAATAAAGTTTGTATGTACATAATTGTTTTTTCTCCTTTTTGATTGTAAATTTTGTTTATTAATGACGGCTGACCATTCTGATCGAAAATATTAATGTTGATGAAGCAATTTAGCTTGAATTGTATAGGAACATAACCAGGAATCTTTTGATTGCACGTGTGAGGCCTTTGTGAATAATACAAGTTTTAGTATAGTTGAGAATTAAATGAAATGAAACTGCTACGAAAAATGCTGTCTTTTTGTAGTTTTTCTGAAGACCAAACAATTCCCATGCCCTTTTCCTCAGAGGTTCCACAGCCAGCTGCCAAGAGATATAGACTATTTAATTAACATCTTGGAGGTATTTATTTGCCTTTCCAAAAAGTTATATATATATATATATATATATATATATGTTCTCCTTACCTCCTTACCTTAGTAACCAATAAAAGAAAAAAATACATGACTTCCTTGGAAAACACTCCACGAGCTTGAGGCAAACCAACTTGGTATAAACCTGAACTCCTCCGTTTGTTTTTGTTTTCACCTAATGTTGCTTGGAGTTGCCAGCCAAACATCCGGCTCTCACTTATTATTCAAGAAATCAAGCTCCAGAGAGATCTAAGATAAAAAAAAATAATAATAAAATGGTTTTCCATACACCAAAACCCATTTGCATTATTAACTGCTAGCACATAGATTGTGACGGAGCAGGCAGATGCAGGAAATCAAGTAAAGTAACATGCTAAAAACTATTACTGAACAGTGACCAGCAATGACCTGCTGGCCATGGATACACCATGATGAGCCTAGAGAAAAAAATCCATTCATATATGATTAATTAAGTAAATTGAACTCTCATGCAAGCTGCTTCCTAAGCAAATTCCATTATAATTTTATATGCAAGTAAGGAGACAACTGTAGTGGTAGTATTGATCAAAGGCAGTGATTAATGGAATAACTAACTTTATTTTGTGGTTTTTCTAATTGTGGAGTTATGCAGTAAGAGGTAATACTGTCTCATTTCTTAGCTACTTGGGTAAATATTTAAATTTGAATCTGTAGGAAGGAAGAGGAAAGGAGATTAATTTCTTTGGTTCATAGCACAAGATCATTGGCACTGCAATATTTAATCCTAGGGAACTTGGAAATTTGTTAAATTGAGGTCTTTGACAATTTCATCCATTTTGCTGCTCCATGCCTTTCTTTTATGATAATACAATTATAATACAAGGAGAATTTTTAACTTAATAAGATCTCAAAATAATAATAATAATAAAAATAATAATAATAAATTTTGGTCTTGATCACCTGTCCCTTCTCAACAGTTCTAATGGTTCTGATGAAATGGTTACCAAGAACTCAGCTATAAGAATTGGGACCCTCTTGTAGTCTTTACTCACCTTTGAGACAAAGGATGAGCTAAAGGGGCATCGGAAACTCTTACCCGTTTGACTGAGTTAAGCGTTAATTTAAACTGCAATCAAGGGAGAGGGAAGGTGATGGGAGCACAACATGTAGGAAAGAAGTTGCATATTATATAATAAAGAAGCATCAGAGTGAACGAAAATAAATAAAGAAGCATCAAGAGCAATAGCTTGGTGATGGGACAAAGAAATAAACTACTTGATCAGTACTTGGCGACTCAAAATCATAAATTTAATATATGTAAATGCTGAGTCTATTAGAGGCAATGCCATTTGCCAATCACGGTAAGTTCACGTGCAACTCTGACATCCTTGTTCAGTAGAATGCAACCAAGCCAAGCCAAGCCAAGCCATTTTATATATGTAAATGCTCTATAAGCAGCAGCAGCAGCAAGAGCCACCATTTTTAATCTAAACCCGTAAGTAAATCTTCGACCACAGTGCATTTAATAGTTTAGTTTATGTAACATTGTCTCTAATCTAGTTGAAATTCCCAAAGCCTTGGGTGAGTGTCTCTGAACACTCCATGTATCATAACCATTTAGATATTCTACCGGGAAACAACTGCTGAATTTGACCTCTGAGAAGATCTAACCCTTCATTTGAAGCATAAATAATTACATATATAACACGAGTTATATATATATATATATATATATATAAATATTCTGTCTTCAATGTTTGTAATGTTATAGCTTTGAACATCAATAATTTATACTTGATATCTTACAGACTCACAAAAAGAATACAAGTACATAAACAATTTGATTAGATAAAGCTTACGAGATCAGTAGAGCTGCCAATTTTATTAGATAAAAAATTTCCAGTAAAATTTAATTGATCAGAGATTAAAAGAAAATAAGCTTAATTACCTGGTCCAAATCAATAGAACAATTGAGAATACGTCAGGATGTACCGGCACAACAAATGGCATCCTAAAATCTTGTCTAGACTCATAAAAAGAATGGAGAACTCTTAAACCAATAGTGAAAGCCTAAAAATATCGTTCAAAGGTAGAATAAAAAATGATTAATTGTTTACAGAGCAAAGGTTATTGGAAGTTGACGTTTTGTATGTAAATATGAAATGGGAGGAACACGAGACCGAGCAAGTGGCGCCTTGCTTTGCTTTTTATGTTAATTGCATTCTAATCTATCACTTACTTGGGTTTTGAGCTCTTTACCTTGCTTTTATCAACCTTTTTATTGTACTATTATAATGGAATCTTTAGTCATAACCTTGGGGCTTGAGGGTTTTTTTACTTCCGTGACTTTATTTTTTTTTTCTTTTTCCTCCTGGAATTTGGCATGTGGGGTTACTGATTTTTAGGGGATTCTTGTTGTACTTGTGATCAATTTTATTGCAAACTGGCTTCAAATTCCAGCAAAGCTAGTATTTCTGCTCAATATTTTCAGCTGCCAACTAGCAAAAAGGGGAAGAATTAACCCTGTGATTTGGATTTTGGAAATACAAAATATTTCATTCCTCTTATATTATAATACTGGTATAATAATGTGTTCCCCTTAATTATGTCATCTCCACTGTGACCACTCTGTCAAATGCTTCAACAGGTTTCAACCTAATGAAATGAAATCCAGATGTGAATTGAATTCAAATTCCTAGCAAATCTGAAGAATTACAATATTGTCGGTGGGATCTTATTCTTATTTGGTCTGCTGCCAACTTTACATAGTTACATCATTATAGCCATATATAACAGAGCTACCATCTCTAAACACAATTCTGATGCATCTTCTCAAAACTTGGAAGTAATTTTGAAAAATATATGGTCCAAACAAAAGTCAAAGAACATCAATCTCCAGAAATCAGAAACTATTATTAATAATTAGTTTTTTACTTGGAACAATTTATAGCCTAGTGCTCTGTCTAGTTACATGTTTGTGCCAAAAAGAAAAGTACAAAGATTATATCATATAATGTAACTATAAAGAAATACAAACCTGTTTTACAAATAATAATAATAATTCTAATTCTCTGATAATGAGATGCTTTTGACGTCTCCTTCAAAGACACAAAGATGCAGCCAGTTAGCCACGTAATGTTAATTTGTCACTAGTAGTCGCACAATGTCTCAAAAACTCATAGTTTCTTGTCTCATCCTAGCTCATTAACCCTTTGTTTAGACTACGTACTTCAAATAAAGTAAAATTAGTCAACCATGATAACATCGTTAATTTGAATGATATGTACCCATGTCCCTACATTGATAATCTTAAATGAGTCAGGAAGGTAAGCTCGTTATCGAATGCCAATTCTCTAATTAAACAAGTGAGTTGAAGTTAGTATGAATTGTTATGTAGGATTCAACTAGCTTCTTTTTTTCTTTTAGTTATTTTTTTTTTTTTGAAAAAGTTGGTTCCAAGGCAAAATAACAAAGAAACAACAAAAAGGGGAATATTTTCTTTTAAGAAGAAAGAGATGATCTCCTCATCATCCATTAATAATCTTCCCGTCATCCACACATCGAAAGGCAAGGGCATAAATAACTATAAACTAGAGAAATTTGCTATCTTATTGAGAATTATGGCCGACCCACTGTGCTGGTGGGTGATGCCTGTGGAAGCTATAGGATATAGAATATGACATGGCACTCAAAATGAAAATGAGAGAAAGAGACCGGGGCTTGCCTCTTGTTTGGATTCCTTTGTCATTTTCCTTTGGCGTTAGGGTATGGACGATGGATTTCCAAGTGGGAGGGGTGGGGTCCAATTGGTGTTGTCCGGTGGGTTAGCGTTAGGGGGCACTGCACGCCCCTTCATGCCCCATCGATGGCTCTTTACTAGACCAAATGTAAGCCAGGACCACACCCCTTTCCTTCCTATAAGAACCCCTCCAACATTAACTCTTTCACTTCATCACCCAAACTGACAACTTACAAAGCTTACTCTTTTGTCTCTTCATTCACATTCTTAAATTCATCAGCAGCGCAAGGTAAAGATGAAGATGAGCAGTGCCACCATGGGAGCCTCGAAGAGAAGGTTATCAAGCAGAGGTCTTGGAGGGGTCCTCCGAGAGCAAAGGGCTAAGCTTTATATAATACGAAGATGTGTGGTTATGCTCCTTTGCTGGCATGATTGAAACTCCTCGCTCTTGCCATGCTAATGGCCATGGAGGATTTTGGGGTTCCTTTTTCTTTTTCTATTTTTTTTTCCGTTTCTTCTTTTGGTGGAGTGTAAATACCAGCGGTGGATACTATGGGAGAGTTAAAAACAATTTTTCTATGGCTTGGCCTCATGGCCTAGATGTAAATTAGATAGCTTGAATCAAACCTTTGATATTATTTAACGAAGTATATGATCGTTTATTCTTTTGAATCTGCCTCTTTTTGTGTCATAAATTAGCTTGTACCATTTCCAACATTATGAGATGTGAGCCCAACTTTAAAATGCTAGCTTCTTTTCTCCAACAATTTTGTTTTTGAATTATTCACTTCTGATTATGTTTTGGACTATGATGCTTTCCTCACGATTTGGAAGATGTGAAGACTGATCCATAATTGGATTGGATTCGGATGGGACGAGAGGCTAGAGGCATCTATCAAAAGGGTCAGAGCAACTGATCTCAAGCTTCTTCATTTTTCTTTCAGATAAAGTGTATAGAAATAGAGATTCATATATATGCTTCAAGTATTTCAAAATAGAGTGCAACTACCTGAACCGTAATTTCCACTTATTATTACCAAACATAGGTTACTGGGGGAAGAAATTAAGATCCAGTCAACAGTGACTCCATTTTTTATTAGAGGATAAAATTCATGGGGAGAAGAATAAACTCCCCAAGTCTTTTGGGCTTTGCCTTTTTCATGAATTGTTCAAAGTTGTTAAATTCTGGGGTTAGTTGCACAAGTTGATGCATTATAATAGAAAATATGTCCGCAGCACTTAGGGCCAAGGAAACAAATTTAGCAAGAACATGTTTTTGTAATTTTACTCACTTTTAATTGGCAAATAAGCATACTCTTTGTTATTGATCAAATTTATTTTAAATTACTAAATTCACTGCCAATTGCAGTTAGGCATTAGGACGATGGATCTACTATTTGAAGAATTACGGAATCAAATGAGATTTCTTTTTTTTTAATCGTGGATTTAGTTTTATCATCTTGCAGCTTACTCCTGAAATGACGAAAGTCTTGACCAATCCTATCAAGTAGCTGTTTAGGGAGAAAGGGGGAAACAAACAGCCAACTAAAAGTGGGTAAGAGTTAGAGATATTGATTAGATTCCCTGTTGATGGGCATCATCATGTAGGCCCCTTAATCATATAAACTACAAGGTAATGATGATGGTATGCTATAATGCAAACTAGTTTAGTTCTCCAATTATTTCCTCCTCCTTTTCACTCCCTTCCCGAAGCGAAATCCAGCTTCAAAGGTGCTAAAAATTGTCGCTGAAAATATCACGATTGACTGTCTTCTGTTTTCTTTTTCAAAATTTGACCATATTTTGTCACTACTACTCCTAACTTAACCCCAAAAGAAGCCTAGAACAACCAACCAAAATTTGTGACATTTAGTGCTCTTCAATTATGACACTTTTGTATCGATGTTCGATACTTAGTCAGGAGATAGTAAACAGAATATATGTATGACATTTGATCACAAACGGTAGAATTAGAGCTTTGTGATTGTCGCAACTGGAGGGGAAAGATGAGGAAGAAAAAGAAATTTGATCTTTTTTTTTTTTTTTTTTTTAAACTTAATTCAGGAATTCATTCCCTTTATCTCCTTTCGTTTTCATTTTTTTTTCCTTTTAAAATTCCGAACCCAAAATAGCATTAACTCTCCAGATTGTTTGAGTTGAAAGATAAGGATAAAAAGTTGACTGGCGGAATAAACAAAAGTGCTCTAGACTAGAACTAAATATGACTGTTTAGGAAAGAATATTTTGGCAAAAGCTAAATAAATTTTAGAAAGACCATTTAATTTAAATATGAATTTAGTACAACGAGATTAATAATATTTTAAATACATTTAATTAAATTAAATAAAACAATATTTAAATATAAATCATTTATGCATAATTATATGGTATAAATATGAAAGTAAAAAAAAAAAGTATTTTGTTTGTATAAAACTATTACATTGTTTGCATTTATATTTGTTGATGCAAAATTGTCGAGAGATTCACCAGCCTGTGCAGCTAAAGTATTTGCAGTACAACATTCTTGATGCTTAAACCAGTAAAAGGCTAAAAGAAAAAGATAAGCAAAATGAGATTATGTGTGTCGTCCACTTTCAAATGGATCACTTTTA
>JBBYHL010137850.1:0-10685 GCA_038381835.1 Adansonia madagascariensis | reverse complement strand
TGAGTTATTTCGTCGTATAGATTATAAGAAGGTAGAACAATATTATTATATTTATCTAAGATTTTAATATAAAAAATAGTCATGTATCCCTATTTAATTTTTTATTTATTTTTAATTGAGTTTAGCCATCTAAAATTTTAAATAAAAAATGAAATTAAACAAGTGAATACATTTATAATATCAGATATGTATGCTGGAATGAATTCATATAATTAATTTAGCATTCACCATCAAATTATTAAGTTCGTAAAGCGATCTCCATCACAATCCTCTGTTTCAATTGTCTTGCCTTGGACTTGGACCAAATCACGTTACGTAACACCGTGAGAGGCTTGCATTGTTAACTGAATTTAATGGTAAAAGTTAAAATTATAATAGAAACGGATAAAGTGGCTTATTATTTAATATTTATTGGTGGCTCAACTAATAGCCGTTGGTGGGTTTTGCGCTCAAAACTCAAACTCCTCCCCGTATAGTGGGAGTGTCAGTTGAATTATTGGATGATCATAACCCAAATTCACGTGCGCCACGTGTACGGCAAAGACGCCACACTCCCTTCCTTCTGCAGGTAAACAGTACAGTAGTACTAGTAACTCCCTTTTGTTTGTTTTTTGTCTTAGCTTCCTCTCTCAACTTCTTCATGGAACATAAATAAAAACATAAGAGATAATTGAGAACTGAGAAGAAAACCGAAGAGGACTCAGCAAAGCTTGCGACTTTTGTCTTTTTTTTTTTTTTTTTTTTCTTCTTTGCTCTTAGGGGTGAATTTAGCAGTCATCCTATTAAACTTTCAGCCTCACATGACGCCAAAATTGCTGCAGAGTTTAGACGTGTCATGACATGACATGAGGTGATAGGGTGGGTTTCATGTCATCTACCTGTATTGCATTTGGGGGGGGGGGTTGCATGAAGCAGAAGATGTGTTGAATGTTGATAACGTTATGAATGATAAAGGTGGGTCAGTGTTGTCAGCAGCAACAGGAGGTGAATTTTTGCAATTATCTTAATATTGTTTGTCGTACGGCCGGCTTGTCAACTCAACTGTGTGTGTAGTAATTGTATTGTATAGATCACAGTTCAGAAAAGATAGGAGAACACAAAAAGACGATAGGATGGATGGCAGAAAGGGCAGGAGAGGAGTTGGCAATGCCAAAACCAAAGCCAAAGGCCACGTGCGCCTCCCAGTGCACAACCCCCGCCAGTCCAGCACCACACATGGATGTCTGCTTCTTTTCCAATCAACCAAAAAAAAAAAATTAACGGCCCCCCCCCCTAAACCCAATTTCTCTGCTCTAATTCCATCCTTATGCAATATATATATATATATATATATATATTTATGTTTATATACATGCATGAATGATTTCCTCTTATAAGTCTAATAGAGCTTTTTCACGATCTAGCTAATCACTTTCTCTTTTCAACGCAAAATATGTTAATCATACATATCAGGACTAAGGAATTTGTGTTCTGTTAAAGCTTATTTGTTATAAAATAAATAAAAAGTGATCATCCGCACAGTTATGCATTTAAATTAGGATAATCATGTCAAAATCTTGTACCGTGTAAGTTTTAATAAATTTTCTGTTAAATAAGTTACACAAATATGTTTAACTCAACATAATTAAAAGGAAGTAGATTTCTTTTAAGTGAAGCAGGAAGTAAATTCGTATTATTGTTTTTCTTATATATGAGTATGACATTAATAGTTTACCGCCTGCCCAGTTAATTGTCACAATAACTATTAATAATTCTAACCATAAATTTAGTACCCAAGTACAATGAATTTAACTTAAAAAGAATAGTAATTATTTTTAGGACATTTCGTTCTATCCAGCTTAATAGCAATATCTGTTACTTAAGAAAGATTGGGTGGAAAACAGCTGATAAAATAGTCTCAGCCTTTAAAATAAAAATCAAAAGCAATATTTTTTTCCCTTTGTTGTGGACACACGCACATATATTTATATTATAAAGAAATCTAAAGTAGAAAGGATTGGAAAAGGTTAATTAAATTCAAGCCTAGGTTGATAAAGCAAAAGCATTTGGCATATGATCTGAGCTGTCAGCCGTTAAAATTCATGGACTTCCAAATGGATTAAGTATAATTAAAAAACTAAGCTGAATGTTAAATATCAGTCATGTTTTTGCAGAGTGTGGGGCCTGAGATTCAGAAAATGAGTGGACTGCTTTTAATTGTTCAAAAGATTTTGCTTTTAATTTGGACAATATTTAAAATGTTTGATTCCTTTGCTTCTCATCAGTTTGATGATCCTATTGAAAACTACGATACAATAATTAGGCATATGGAATTCTAATGAATTTAACTACTATAGCATAGAAGCAGTTGCTTCCTTCTTAATAATAATAATAATAATAATAATAATAATAATAATTAGGTATGTTTCTCGGGGTTGTTTTATATGTCAAATATTTGTCTGAAGAAAATAGACAAATGAGGGCCCTGATGATTTATTGTCTCCTTAATCAATATTCATAATATATGAAAAGAACAAAATTTTTTATATACGGACTGCATCCATCCTGCAAGCCACAGCAGGTCAGGTGAATGCCGAATTAGGTTAGGACAGTTTATGTTGATTTCGTTGTGATTGCCAATCATTAATTTCGGTTATGAGAACTTAAAAAGCAGGTTTTCTGATGATTTGAGCCACCAAAACATGGATAGAGATTCGCTATGTTCAAAACACCAAGTCACCAAACAACCAACCAACCAACCAACTTTCCCTCAACCGGTCAATTACTTGTCTGTCTCTTCTCTGATGTATATAAAGCAATAACATGCAACCTTGCCTGCTTTATTGGGGAAAGTAGTTTTATTTATTATTTTTTTGGTTATCTCATCGGTTCCTCGGAATAGATTATATCTATGATCTATTGGAGAAAGGGTTAGGATGAGCCATGCAAGCACAACCCTTTGTTTGAACTTTGAATTCCAATCCTTTCTATATATTTCATCGACCATTCTCCTCCTACCAAGCACAATAATAAAAGTTTGCTGGTTGAAAAGAAGGAATAGATTTTTATATATAACATCTTGAAATGCATGGCAAAACTCAGCATTGACCTAGCCGGCCAAACTCAGCATGCCATGCATCATTCATCGATATTAGCCAGGCGGTTGAGGTCCTTTATGTCTCTTCTTCAGTTTGCATCATGGATGCCATCCTACGAGATAACAGACCCAGAGACTTATAATTGATACTCTTCAACAACACCCTAGCTGTGGCCGACCATTTCCAAACCTCATGCGTTTGCACAGAAAATCTTCGTTGCAGATCTGCCCCAGACACCTAAGTAAGTGCTCTACCTTCATTTAGCAACAGTCTGCCAGCCAATATGCATGGCTTCTTGGAGGCCAGGGGTCTTGTTCCATCTTCCCCAAAAAGCAATCATACATTGCTTCCTAATGAACGATGAGATAAGCTCGTGTGACCTTTTCATCAGTGTATTTTTTTTTTTTCTTTTTTGGGTTTTGCCAGGCCCGGCGGTGATCTCTCCAGTCATTTTCAATCCAACTTGCATGGTCTGTAACTGTTAGGCTCAACAGGTTCATGAACGTTTCGGCCGTTTGAGAGTTCTGCCTTGTTTGGTTTGTTCAAATGTCCATCCGTTATTCCTTGATACTGATAAATCGTTACTTTCCCCATTAATTAGATGGTCCACACGGCATTGAATTTTCCAAAGGAGTTCTTTTCCTTCTTTCCTGGACCACAGCCTTTTGAAGCATAATCTCGAAAAGTGAAATCGCAAGAAAAGCTTCCACCAACTTGCCTTGTTAGGTTTCTAACAACCAAGAAACAAGGATATTTTCACTTTGTTGTACAAATACAATGCCCAATGTGTGTCAAGTAATCTTCTTAAAAAGTTCTTAGCTGAGGATTTTGCAACTGCTTGACTAATACGATATACCAAAAGGGTTAATTAATAAATGCAATGAAATAAATCTAGCGTAAAATTCCACGTCCCTCTTCCCCTCCCCAGAGTAGACTCGAGTTCACTAACGGTTTCAGAAATAATTGAACATAACCCTCATTTTTCAGGAAGGTTATTCGTCAGTTAGGATTCCCCATCTCCTATCAATCTTGTAAATGAACAGTGCATTAGCACCAGCCTTAGCCATGCCACTCAATATGTCAGCAGCGTGTTTCGAAATTGTAAAGCAAACGAATCATCGTTCATAAAGCCTGTTACATTACACTACTGGCCAACATTTTCTGAGCATACTATAATGATTACAGGAAGGCAGAAGCTAACTTTTTAGCTAGATTTATAAAAACTAAACTAACACAAAGCTCCATTTCTACAATTAAGAATACAGACCATAGAGGCATTAGTAGTATCCCTTACTCAAAGCTCTTAAAGAGTACCTTCAATCAACTGTTGAACAGAAGAGTTATAGTAAAGCTGTACAAGCAGCAACTCTCTCCAGACAAAATGTCAACCCTATCTTCATCATCATTAAACATGGTTCAACCTTCCTAGGAAAATTTACAGTGGACATCGACCAAAACTGTTGATGATTGCTCAGGCAAAGCTTTCACAAAATATTTTACTCCGTACTTTCTCCTTCACGATTCACGACAATGTATTTAGTCAATCACCTTGCTCCCACCCCAAGCAATAAAGCTATCTTGTGATCCAAATTCCTACAAGACCATTTAACATATTCATTATGATTGAAGGAAATTGGAAAACAACAAAATTTGATATATTCACTGCATACTATAACAAGGAGAGGATACAACATACAAGCTGACTCAGGCGGAACTCTGGTGGTGTATCAAGCTCTATGTTTGTTGGATCACCTTCGAGGTTTTGACACTCGTCCAAATCCTTCTTAAGATGCTCTGCTCCTAACTGAGCATAATCAGAAAGGCGAGGTTTGCTTTCCAGTGCTCCATCATTACCGTTCGCATGCCTATTCGGTGACTGGCTCTGAAGGAGTTCATCACAAAGGGACAGCCCTTCCACAAGCTGTTGCGAATCCAACAAATACTGCGACTCACCATCCCACCACTTTGGGTCTTCCTCAGCAAGATTATCATTATTATTATAGTTATCTACTATCTGATTAAGATGATTTTCTGGGTCAGGTAGATCATTGCGACTGGAACTTTCACATTCAGTTTGAACTTCATCTTCTACATACTGCAGAGTAGGATGCTTTGGTGAAAATTCCTGAGAGAAGGCAAACATCAGGACCTCTTTCCAAAAAACAACTTACATTACAGCAGATATGAATATATTGCCCGTGACTGGTTATTACTCACAGTCCATCACAATAGAGCATTTCAAGCTGCTAGCTAGGTAAACAAAAAAAAGAAAAGTAACCTGATCAGAGGGATTGATGCAAGTAATAGAATACTCCTGTCCTTGGTCATATTCATGACATTGCCTCCCTGAACGTGGAGGGTCAGGTGTCACAGACTTAGGAGTGACCGGATCTACTTTAACGATCATTGTATCACTCATTTCAGGTAAATCTTGCTCAGTTTTATCACCCTGTTTGGCTTGTTGCTGCTGATGAAATATTTTAGAAATAACATACTCCCCGTCTTTTTCGTCCTCCTCAGTTCCTAGATGATATTGGTGAATCACCCAGTTTGTCTTCTCAGGTTTTCCACTTTTGACCATAGTCATATAGAGAACCATAATCTTCTTGCATCCTCTTTGAACGCCATCCAACAACACTGGTTTTGTCCTACCAGTCTTGTGCCAGCGGACATCACCAAAATCATCACCATGGATCTTTCGTCGCTTCCGAGTTCCAGTATTATAAGCTTTGATAGCTCGATGAAAGAAGTGGGACACACTTCCATCTTGCTTAACACCTAATGTTTCAATTTTTTAATTTAATGTTAACAAATGATTTTAAAGATTAGAGTAAAAAAACCATTAATTCTTACCAACCTGGTAATTTTTGTGGATGTGTATAACAGATTCCGTCATCATTTTCAATGGTTGGAATAAACTCATTAATGAATAGATGGGGCTTTGAATCTTCCACACCAACTTTTGCAAGTAAATGCCATATGATCTCTTGATCAGACGGATCAAATTTGACACCTCGTGGTAATCCTGGCCAGGCTTGATTGACCTGGAAACAGACACCATTAGTTGCTGTCTACATTTACCAATGCACTACTGTTCATAGCATGAATATTAAGTCAAGCAACAGAAAAAGAAAAAAAAAAAAAAAAAGAATATTACTAGGGAAGCCAGAATATCATGAGTTTTGTTACATGTCCATGAAAATACTGATACTTGGGCTTGTGATTGTCAAAACCATAAAAAATGCAATCTTCAAATTTCATGAAATATAGTTGGTATAATAAAAATAAAAATAGGCATTTGATGCAAGATGTAAACCATATACATGTAAACAACTATATATAATCATAGGTAGTAATCTTACTCCTATACAAGTGATAGATTGCTGTAAGGAAGAATTTAGCTCAGATGAGACAGGGCTTTTATAAGTTAGAGTAGAGCAAGTATATGCAATACGGAGCACCTAGCTTGGCAAATAGAATGCAATGAGATTGGGAACAAATGTGCAGATGGCCTTTATTTCAGATATCATATAATAAAATCTTAGCTTCTATCAAGTAGCACTCATGTTACTCTGATAATATGAAAGAAATAGCAGTTGAACACTGCATTTTATTGTTTATAGAGGATGTTAAGGTCGCAATAAAAACTCAAAAAAAGTTCTGTGCTACTAATATAGTCTTCTGATGCATTATTATGATCTGCACAGACAATAACATGCTTGTTCAGCTAAGCGCTTTTAGTTTTAGGTATTGGAAGCATATAACTTGAAGCATTAGAAAAGAAAGAATATATACATCACTGTTGTCAATAATATGATGACAGTTAGGGCAAGATCTGGTTGGGTTGCTTTTCCATGTCACCCTTTCAGGATCAGATGCACTCCTGATTTTTGTTGCAATTCTGTTACCATTCACCAACCAGGTTCTGCATAAAGCAACGACGATGAGCAAATATCATGTATATGAGTAGGTCTCTGATGCCCAATAAAAATTTGAAATCAGAAACATGTTCGTCTAAGTTGCAAGAACAGTAAGATTTACTAGGCTATCAGTTGATTGGACAAAAATAACATGGAAAAAAAAAAAAAAAGGAATATTGGCATGAAAAAGAAAAGTAAGGTTGCATTTGGTATACGTGATTACAGATAAGGTTGGACAAGACAACTTATAAGTAAATTGTTCTGATTTTATCTTATTTTGATGCATGTGTTACAAAAATTAGTACCTCCAACCCTCTCCTTCCCCACAGAGGATAACCAGTCGAACTACCAAATCCTTTTATCAAAAGAGTAGAGACAATGACAAATATGGCATGAAATAAGAAGTTATGATACTGGAAACTGTAGCATACAGCAAACAAAACTTAAACCTCAATCATACCAAAAAAAAAAAAAAAAAACACTAATCCTGTTACGTTGTGTAGAAACGAACTAAATTCTTGCAACAACTATGAAGAAACATATCAAATGGATAAACAAACTGACAACTTAATCGTAGGAAACCTTACAAAAAAAAAATTGTGAATTAAAATAATCATATTCACTGAAATGCGGAGGTGAAGATTACATGGACATTTTCCATTCATGTTTCAGTTTGCACTTGTAAGAAGATGACACCTGATGCTAACTTCTCCACCAACACAAAGTGCATTATTTTACATTCTGATAGAACAACATCACTTGACATTCAACCGACAGAAAATCTCTCTATTAATCAAGCGAAATTTCAAACGCGACCTTATTAACATAGACTTAAAACCAAAGAATCCATGTCATTGTCAGTTCACAACGTTCTCTTGTTCGTATATTCTAGTGTGCGTTCTTCTAGCATGTCCGTAAATCAAAAACCTAGAAAACCAGCATCATCTATATCTGCGACATAAATCTAAAACAAGAAAAAAAACCCCAACCATAAAAAATAAATAAATAAATAAATAACGAATTAACAACTGCCGAGATGGTCTTTCACCTTTCTAGCAAATTTCCATAAAAAGAACAAATAATATATATATATTTTAACCCCAAAAAGAAGAACGTGAAGAAGGGATTTAGCTAAAGAACTTAAAAAACAAAAAAATACTACAACCTCATCAAATACAAGGAATAGAAAACTGCTCTAACTACCCAAAGTGATCAATTTTTTTTTCTTATGCAATTATACAAAAAAAAAAAAAGAGGAAATAGAAAAGCGATAGAAAGAGAAAGAGAGGGTACTCTACTTACCCAGCCATGACAATAAAAATCTATGGATAAGAACAGAGCATGTATGATCTATTTTTCTTCTATGTCTAGTTTTGCTTCTTAAAAGGATTTTGAAGATCTATGATGCAAACAAAACAGGATATGGAATGGGTATTTGCTTCTCAATTTCTTTATTATACTATCTGCATTTTAATTATTTAAAAATGTAATTTTTTTTTACCTCTAGATTTTGAAATTTGAAACCATTAATGGGGCTCTGTAGGATAAGTGGAAAAGATACAAAAAACAAGTAAAAGGCGTTTTTTTTTTATGCTAGTCTTAAAATTAAAATGGTAAGGCAAATAATTTTAATGGCGGAACGTGCCAATTACTGTGTTCTGTTGGGTTGCTCGACTTCAGTTTTGATCAATGCATTGCCCATTAACATTATTGAAACTTATTAATAATAACATTACGTGTTGACTGATTTCATATTTAAATTTAATACCCTCTTAATCCCAATTATTCCCGTGCAGAACTTTCTCCATTTTAACTTGATGTTTATTGTAAAGCAAACAAATAAATAAATAAATAAAAATTCTGATTTTATTGTATGAATATTTGAAGGAAAAAAATGAAAATTTGTGTACATTTATTAATAAGGTGAATTTTAAGTTTTAACAAAAGTACAAACAAGATATTTACTTATCCACTCTTATCCATTATGATGAATCTTGGTCATGGCTAGAAAAAGTGCCTCCTTTCCCTTCATCCATCAATTTTATTTCGAGTGAGAAGATAACAAAAATAAACATTTTTTTTTGTTCGTTTATTTGTCTGATTGCGTTAGAGAGAGGAGGATGGTTAAATCCTTTGGTCTGATCTGATCTGATGTTCCAAATTAACAAAGAAAGAAGAGTACTCTGTGAAAAGGAGATCATAAAAGCAGAATATATCAGCAGTTCCTCCTTTTTCCTTTTATCAGGGCAGTAGGTTTCATGTCGAAAGTTGAAACTTTGTTTAGCTTTACATTTCCTTTTCCGTTTTATTTTGGGAGTTGGGGACTAAGTAGCTTAAGTATTGCGGCATGTCAGAACCCCCAGCCCCCCCCCGGTGTAGTAGCAGAAGCAGCAGCAGCAGTCCGTCCTAGGGCCTAGGGCGAAGGTATGTCAACTGTCAATTAGCTCCAACACTCCAAGTCAGTCTTCCTCAAAACTGGCAGCAGCAGCGGCTGTTTTCTCCATACTCCAATCTATGGCATGAGTGTCTACATCTACATTAATTCTACAGTAACAGCATCAGCACTTACAACATATATAGTGTTATCCGCTACTCAAGTTAAGGTATATATTATATGGTTGGTTATGGAGTTATTAGTTAGGTAAGAGAATTAATCCCTTCATTTTGTCTCTGCAGATTCATTCCAGCCATGCTCACTTTCATATATTTTCAAAGTATATCAAATAAAATCCAAACATTAGTTAAAACAGATCAACAAGTTAATAAATCATTTACTCAAAGAACATGCATATTGTAATAGCTAGCTATATAAGGTTTAAGACAGATCAGTGCAAGAACTTATTTCAATCTTTGAATTTGTACCTATTGAAAACTTCACATGCATATATTCGAATTTAAGACAACAAGAAGTTGCTCGTCATGCTACGTACAGGCTCTCCATCGAAATAACATATATATATATATATATATATATATATGGAAATAGGAATAAAGCACCAACTTGGAACCAGGTTGATCAACTTTCGTGGATATTCCGATGCAGAATACAATAAATAAATGGTTGACTGCACAGGAAATAAATAACAAGCAACAAGATTGTAGTGTAGTAAAAGTAATAATAATTATTAATTTAACTCCAGAATTCAAGAGTTATTGGGTATTATGGATTACGAACAAATAATTATCAGAAATTAGGTATGAGTTAATCAACATTATAATAATTGGGTCAGCTCTGAATGAGAAATTGGGTGGAAAATTTTCTTAATTTCCTCTTTATTGTAGACACTCTTTATTTATAAATATAAATATATATATATATATATGCATGATTAATGGTAAAATGAGGTGAGGAATTTAATTTGAATCAACAACGCTTTCCGCCCTTCCATTTGCAGCTTCCATTTTCATATATGTGGCTACCGACACTTTGAAAGTCCCATGAAATGATTAGTATGCTTTTGTTTTTGAACCCTTTATTGAAACCATGCCTATTAAGAGTTAAGCCATTAGCGCCTGAACTAAAATTTAATCATTTCGCGCATGCCTTGGACAAAACGCAACAGGAACCCATGCATACCAAAATTAAAATTTTTTATCAACATTATTATTATTATATTGAGTTGAGAGCTGAGACAAACCAAAATGAGAATTAATTTTGTTCGGCTGCTGGCTGGTTTGATATATGGGT
>JBBYHL010137739.1:16052-28291 GCA_038381835.1 Adansonia madagascariensis | reverse complement strand
AGACGGCACGATGCTATACCCCTATTTTTAGCCTAATCTTTGGAACACCTTTATAGAGATGTTCGAATGTCTCAAAATGCATCCAATTACCCTACTACTCAAACCCTTTAGGCTTCGATTAAGGCTTAAAATAAAACATATTTTATTCAAATATTCAATTTCTTATTTTCAAAACCTTTTTTTTAAGCTAACTATTTTCTAAAATCATCAAAAATTTTCATCTTTGGGGATATTCCAACCCCACCATTCTAAGGGGTACTGCAACCTCATTTTTCCATGAAAATTTTGAATTTTCTCTCTTAGATTTATTCGAAGTTTCAAATTATTTCCTCAAATCATCAAAGATTTTCATTCTTAGGGATAGTCTAACCCTACCACTTTGAAGGGATACTTCAACCCCGTTTTCCATCAAAAACTTGATTTTTCTCTCCCAGATATATTCAATATTCCTAATTATTTTTATAACTTTATCTTTGGGGATATTTCGGCTTTACCTCTCCGAAAGGATACTCCAACCTTGTTTTTTTACCTAAAAAAAATCTAAAAATTTTCTCTCCTCCAAATGCCCCAGATTGTTTTGATTAAAATCTTTTTCGTCCCTTAAATTACCATTGAATCCAAACCCGTCTCTAAATTATCATCTTGGTTATTCTTTAATAGTCGAAGATAATTATGAGATACATTTTGACCGTCCCTCATTTTTACATTTTTTGTTTGTGATTGTTCATTTGCGATATTATTATATATTTTTTTGACTTACTAACACGTTCCCCTTTTGTAGTGACTGTCGTGCAGTTATATTTAAACTTATTTTCAAAGAAATTTAAAAGGCAATGTTCCATGTTGGTATCTCTCTAGTGCCTAATACAGAATATCCAAATTTTTAAAATTTAATCTAAAAACTGATTTTATAAAAATCCTTATACCTAATACCTTCGTGATCCATAGGTGATATCAATCTTCTTTCAAAACCTGGATTTACATCATTTACCAAAACTTCATGCATAAAAAAGAGATTATATCTAAATAATGACCAAATGGAACCGATTAAGTCAAATCCAAAGCGAGACCTAGTTAGTAGGTACCAATTTAGAGCGTAATTAAGGGTGCTAATCGAGGTAGTCAGTACCATACCAGTAGGCGCACCATATTTCTTTTGGTACAGGTACATACCAGTATTGGTGTGTTAAAGTATATTGTTTTAGGATTATCAAAGTTTGAATATTTTTAATTTATAAATATAAAAAATATTTTTCAAATTAGAAATAAATGAGATTAAATAAATTTTATATATTGAATATTCATCAATTATAACTAACGTTCTAAAAACAACTTCATCAAATGTAAGAAAATCAATATCAGTTAAGTAGTAAGGCTAAAATTTTTTAATGACGGTTAAATTTACTAGTAGTTATTTCTAATATTCATCAAATTTATGAGTAGTTATGTATAATATTCATTAGATTTAAGATCAATATTGGTTTAACTTTTTTTACAAGCTTATATTATGTATCGACGGTACAGCTATTTTTGGTTGGTACCACCAAAATAGGCTGGTACTTATTGATATAGTCGGTATAGACCAAAACCAAGACCAAAACAATACAAACAATCTTCGGTATCGTTATATGTCAAAACTGGCATGTATCGACCGGTATAACCGATACCGATATGGTACCAATAATAATGTTGCTGATCCTTCCCTATGCGTAATCAACTTCTGAACCCAACCAATGAATCTTTAGACTTTGTAGACCTCGAAATTGATGTTTTAAGTTTCGTAACTCAAAACATTGTTTTCAATAGGCATTCGATCCTGCCTAGCTCGAAATGATCAGTGGTGACTTTAAGTTTATAACCACTTTGTGGTGGTCGTTCAAAACTAGTTAGATGAGTGATTTGCCTGACAATTTCTCTCCCTTTGATATTACTACTCCTAATCCAAATCTAGATCATAGAATAACTCAAAAGCTTAACCATCACCATATATCTTTTAAGTTGTGCATACCTACCTCGGATTGTTAAAAGAAAAAAAAGAAAAAAAGGGGTACATCATGACACCCATGTTGCCTAAACTTGGTAACATCTAGCCATAAATTATCCAAGTCTCAGTTTTCCCCTAGTTTTTTTATGTGCAGTCTTTATTTACATATAATGCCTTTTTCTTATGATGCAATTTTTAGAAAAATGTTAAATTCAGGTTTTCTTAATAAAATTAAGTTTACATCTCTCTATGCAATCCAAGAAGGAGGAGAAACATTGAGGTTTTGGCAAAATAATTCCCGAATCAACTTAGAACATGATACTCTATCTCACGCATTATAGTGGTTCTAACATAGAACATTGCCTCGAGTTTTATGAAATTTAATTTTTTTAAGGCATAAATTCAAAATCATCATCAAGGAAAGAAAAGAGTTAGTAAGACATAAGAGAATATAACAAATATTGCATTAGAAATAAATACACAAAGCATAGAAAAAGGAGACGCAGTCAGAATGTATCTCAGAATTAACTCTAAATTGATAATTTTGAGACATGTTTGGATTTGAGGTGAGTCTACCCCTCATTCCTATGCATATCTTTATTTTTATTTACAGGGGCCATATCATTATTAGTTTCTTATTCTTTGTATGTTGGGACCGATTTTGCTTACTCGACTTAACCCTAAAGAGTAATTACGAAATAACCATTTATTTTGGAGTCACCACCAATCTATTTTGGCTAGGTAAGAAATTGGAGTTCGTATTTTGAGGGTTATGAGACTCTAGAAAAAAACTTTGAGATCTGCGCTTATACTAGAGATCATATGAAATGGTTTGAAAGTCGATTACAATCATGAGTAATGATTAATCCTTCTCATGATGCCCGATAAATTGGTACCTTATTAGTCTCGTGTTAATCTAAAATTTTGATTTTTATTTGATTTTAAAATCCAGTATTTAAGTATAATTCCTATTTTCCAAAATACAATTTTTATGAAACAAATTTATTATTCTGTATGGAAAAATCAAGTTTTTAATATTTTTAAAAGTCAAAATATCTATTATACCTTTTCAAAGAACTAAAAGAACATCGGAGGTTTTATCACTATCTTTTGTACCTAATTGGAGAGCCAGAGGAATACGAAAGATTTTATTTTTACAAAACTTGAAAATCTCGATTTTCATTTTAAAAAGGATATTAGTTATTAAAATAACCAATAGAACCCCTCTCATATGCTGGGAGAAATTCTACATATTACTTTAACTCGAAGACATTGACTTACTTTTCTAAAAATTTTGGTTTTATTAAAAATATTAAATTTATCCTAAGACTTAGTTTCAATTACACGTATAAAACTAGACTCAAAGGACTTTAACATGGTCAATAAGACCAAAATTTCCTTTAGAGTACTTTTGATATGAAAATATCCTAGTATCTCTAAAGGACTCGGTTCTAATACAAAATTACCGAAATACCGCTAGGTTATATTTTCAACATGAGAGTATCTCGATATCCTTAAAGGACTAAAAAATGATCATTAAAGATGAATCTAACCCTAATGCACACCTTCCTCATGAAAGAATCCCAGTGATTACATAAGAGTTAGATCTAAGGTAAATTACTAAAATACTCCTAGGGTGTACCTTTGGCATAGAAGTATCTTGGTAATCCTAAAAGACTCGATAACTTCATAAAAATATAAACCTATCCCTCTTATGCACCTTTAACATATAAGTATCCCGATAATCATAAAGGACCTGGTTCTAATGCAAACTACAAAAATAGTCCAAGGTATGCCTTCAACATAAAAGTATCCTAATATCCCTAAAGGACTTGATAATGATATGAAATGATAATTTTATCCAAAATAAGTAAGACATCAAAATTGACCTAAAATGCATAGATTGAAAATAGATCCCTATATTTTCCAAAATTACATTTTCACCCAAAATGGCTAAATATGCTAGAAAAGCTCTTAAAATGCCCAAAATACCCTAAATGGGTATGAAAAGACCATTCTAACCTTATCATGCAAGGTTTTTCTAAATGGTCCCTAAACTTTTCTAACTTTACAAAATAATCCCTACATGAAATAAAACATTACAAAGCAACATGAAACACATCAAAATTAACATAGAAAACATGCCAAATATCATCAAAGGTGTTTGACCAAATAACTTTGGCCTTAGAACAATATTTTGCGATATCTATAAATAAGTCTTTAAACTTTATAAAATTACAACAAGGTCCCTAAAAGGCTAAAAATGCATGATAAGTGTTTAAACATATTTATAATACATGAAAAAAATTCATAAAAGTCTATGAAGCATTCAGCCAAGCAAGGATGGCCTTGGAAAAAATGTTACAACTTTGTAAATTAGTCCTTGCAAGACATAAAACATAAAATAAACATCAAACACATCCAAATCAACACAAAAATTACATAAAAAATTATATGAAAGGTTTAGCCAAATGCCTTTGGCCTTGGAAAATTTTTTCCAATTTTTACAAATAGGCCCCTAAACTTTCTAAAATTACAAAAAAACCCTTAAAAGATTAAAAATGCATGAAATACATTTAAACATGTCAAAAATACATGAAAAACATTCTAAAGTTCTCAACATAGGTTAGACCAAGCTTGGATGGCCATGGAAAAAATTTTGCACTTTGGTCCTTAAGTTTTCTATAATTACAAAATAACCTAAAAAATCAAAACATCAAAAAATCATCTATATTGGTTTCGTGCAAGCATGAAAATACACCTCCATGGCCTTTAAAATGTTGGAAAAATTATTTTTAAGCCTTTACAAATTTCAAGTATTACAAAATAATCCAAAATACCATGAAATCAAGCATGAACAATTAGTCAAGAAACCAAATCATTTTTGGCTAGCATGAAAAATAATCAAAAACAATTTTTTTCATCACATATTTTCATGAATATCAATATACATGCATGCCATAATTTTTACTAAGCTTAAATATGCATAAAATCATGATAAATAATGAACATATTAACTTAAATCAATATAAAAATTTTATGAAAAATAACACAAAATATATACGTGAAAATAATATCATATCTATTAACAAACACAAATTATCTTGATGAAAGTTAACATATTACTAACAAAAATTAAATGAAACAACAAAATCAAGAAACTTTGTTCATAGCCATCATACTTGGCCTTTCAAAATGGATTAAAAGCTTTAAGCATAAGCATGATTTTGGCTCACTAAAATGAGGAAATATAATAGAAAATAATGAGTCCTTGCAAAAATCACAATGAAACTATCTATAAAGCCTTTAAAGCTTGAAAAAGCTTTAAAATTCTTAACGAATTTTGCTATTTTATTTGCATGGAAGCCATTAGACCCTTTTTGATAGATCTTCCCTTTTAGGGAGAGGTTCGACCAAGGGCTCTAGAGAAGTCTTTTTCTCGAATTTGGCCTTCTTTTTATTTTTATAATTTATTTATTTATTTATTTCTAGATATTTTGATAAGATTTAATTAATTAATATATTTTGTCATTTTGTCAAGCTCATCATACATGAGCCATCAAGAGAATTCTAGACCATGGTGAGTCATGAGATAAGATAAGAATTAGTTAGGATTAAACTAAGTTAACCAAAGAAAATTCAAACCTAACTAAATTAATTCTCATCCAATTTGAAAATTAAAATAAATATATTCAAAATGTGAAAAATGAATAAAATCTTATATATGAAAAATTAATTGGAAATTCTATGAAAAAATAAATTGAAAGGATTAAATTGCAATAATATTAAAAATTATGTATCAAGAAATAAAATTTCATATGATAAATTTAATTACAAATTTAATCATGTGAGTAGCCCAATTAAATATTCAAATGAAAATTTTTAGTTCAAAAGAATTGATAAAAATTTTGGAGAGAGAAAAATCATTGGGCTTTGTTACAAAATTAAAATGGGCCTAATTGGGGCTTGTTGGAAATGAAATATTCTTATTGGAATAATTAAGAAATGGGCATGTTGGGCTTGTAGAGAATGGAATAGGCTTGGGAGAAAATAAAAAATCGGCTTGGCAAGGTTATTGGGCTTGTTGGGCCTATTTGCAAAATTTGAAAGTTTTAGGTCTATCAAGGAAATTTTGCCCAAAATAAATTAATAAAAATAATAAAATTTTCTTATAAAAATTTCAAATGTTAAAGTTTTCAAGAGTCTTACGTGCAAGAAAAAGACAATTAAAAATCTCAAACTCATAAAATTTTGTGAGAAAAACCTTTATGGAAGAAAATTATTATCTAAAAAAAACAAAACTCATTAAATAAATTGAATTTTCAAAAATTGATTTAATATGAATTTAATGAAAATATTTGAAGAATATTACAAATTATAAACTCAAAAAATTTACAAAGAAGAAAACTCTGTATTTTGGAAACTAGAAAATTCCAAAAATAAATCCAACTTAAAAAAATGAACTAAATTTAATATACCTTGCTCAAAACATTAGTTAGTAAAAATAATAAAGATAAAAACTTGAATTTTTGAATAAATTTTATGAAAAAATTCATGTGCAAAAACTTGTGATATAGTTAAAAAATTCAAAATTAGTCGATGAATTTGTCAATTTGATACCTATGGAACAAAATGCCAATACAGATATTTTCTTGAATATTTTTTATTTTTTAAATTGCATATCGATATAAATACTACACGGGTATTCGTAAAAATATATGATGATAAACTTTCTCAATTTTGTAGAAAAATGTCAAAAAAATTTTAAAAATTGAAAATTTGACTATGATATCATTTATGGAAATGGATTTCCAAAATTTGACAAGAAAATATTCAAAAATAATTTTTTCTTGTATATTCATCTTTTTTATTCGAGATTTATTATCTACAGCTATTGAAATCGCATTTTTTTTTCATGTGCATATCAACCATTTAAGTAGAAGTAAAAATGTCTTGAAAATGTTGAGTCCAATTGAAGAAAGTTTGCCTTCACTGGGTGGCCGCTAAGTTCTCAGTTTTAGATATTTCGTGTTTGTTAAGGAAAGGGCCCAAACAAAATTAGGTGTTTACAGTTGCCATTTTTTGGCTGTTTTTGAGAATCAGGAATAGGGCAATGGCTAAAACAGACATGATTTTGTTTGAGAAGTGGTAAACCTTTTTGCATTAAGGTTTTTTCTTTTAATTTATATATATACCAACTGCATTGGTTTTTTACTTAGCCAACTACATTGGGCTTTCAAAATATTAAATGCTAATTTCAACTAGGCTGTGGCCATCAATTACTCTTGGGCTTGGTGCTAATTTTATTAGGCAAAAACTATCATCTACTTTTGGAATTTTAAAAGCCTTCTTCACCTATCTTACATAGGATCGAATAAAGAAGCCAGCCTTTCTCACCTACCTTACACAGGATCACATGAAGAGGCCATTTTACTCCATTGATTCCTAACCAAGTTAACAAATAAAACTCTACTGATCCTTCTGTTAATTGGATGAAGTTGACTTAAAGCCTTCTTCACCAACCTTAAGTAGGATCGTGTGAAGAGGCCACTTAGATACTTCTTCATCTATGTTACACAAGATTGAATGAAAAGGTTAGCCTTTTTTACCTACCCTAAATGGGATCAGATGAAGAGACTATTTTTTTAAAGCCTTTTTCACTTACCTTGCACAAGATTGTGTGAAAATGCCATTTTACTCAAGAGCTTCATCTATCCTTCGTGAGATTGAATAAAGTTGACTTAAATCTACTTCACCTACCTTTCATAGGATCAAAAGAAGAGGGCATCTTATTTAAAACTCTACCTACCTTTATAGGATCGAATAAAGTAGACTTAAATCCAATTTCACTTACCTTTCATAAGATCAAATAAAAAGGATATCTTACTTAAAAACTTCATCTATCTTTCATAGGATCAAATGAAGTGGACTTAAATCCTATTTCATTTAGTTTTATAGTATCAAATGAAAAAGATATCTCACTTAAAACTTTGCCCACCTTTCACTAGATCAAATGAAGTTGATATCTTACTTGAAACTTCACCTACCCTTCACGGGATTGAATGAAATAAAATCAAATCTTACTTCATCTATCTTTCATAGGATTGAATGAAAAGGATATCTTACTCAAAACTTTATTTACCCTTCATAGGATCAAACGAAGTTGATATCTTACTAAAAACTCTGCCTATCCATCACGGGATTAAACAAAGTAAACTTAAATCCTACTTCATCAACCTTTCATAAGATCAAATGAAGAGGACATCTAACTCAAAAACTTTATCTACCCTTCACAGGATCGAACAAAACATACATAAATTCTACTTCACTTACTTTTCACAGGATTGAATGAAAATGATATCTTACTTAAAAACTTCCTCTACTTTTCATAAGATCAACTTAAATCTTACATCACCTATCTTTTATAGGATCAAATGAAAAGGATAAATTATTCAAAACTTTACGTACCCTTCATGGGATCAAATGAAGTTGACTTAAATCCTACTTCACCTATCTTTCATAGGATCGAATGAAGAGGATATCTAACTTAAAAAAATTCACCTACTCTTCATGGGATCGAATAAAGTTAACTTAAATCCTACTTCACCTACCCTTCACTGGATTGAATGAAAAGGTTATTTAACTCAAAAACTTTACCTACATTTCATGAGATCGAACGAAGTAGAATTAAATCCCATTTCACTTGCCTTTCATAGGATCTGATGAAGAAGACCTAAATTTCATATATCATAAGAATTCCTATATATTAAGGAGGTGTCATCAATTTGAGCCTTATGGTTGCCAATTTTTTTCTTCTTAATAGCTTACTGTTGAAGGTTTAAATCATTAAAGGGTGATCTGATGTTATCATTCTTCTAATCTTAACTTCAGGAATTTAAAAATTGCTTGAATTTTTCTAAAAAGTAACCAAATATCAAACTAGTGTTCATCAGTTCAAAGTTATAGCTTTATGCAGTTGGATAAGTATCCATTCAAGGCATATTTATAAACTTTCAATTAAATTATGAAAGGTATCCAAATTTATATAAATTCCAAGATTTACGAAATGGGATCACCTTTTTATTCTTACCTAGAAAAGAATCTATTTGATCAAAAACTATGAAAATTTGAAAATAATTTCAACCATGAATTTTTCAATATTAAGGATAATGGATATGCTATCTTTATCTGTTAAGGATTTCTTGTGATTGATGATCATCATTTGGGGCATCTTTAAAAGAGATAAGGAAATAAATTTAGAGGCACAAATAGGGTAGCACTGCTAAAATTTGATTCAAAGAAATTAGTACAACAAAGTTGAGGTTTATCAATATCAAGTTCAGGTTGATGTTCCCTTTTATGGGAATTCCTTGAAAGGCAAACAATCAAGTCATATCATCTTTTTAATCTTTAAATACAATAGCCCTATAGGTGTTAAAGTAATGCTAGTAAACACTAAGTCTTAAGGGATTAATTCGGAAAGCCTTTGTTGTGCATCAATTTCTCAGGTAGGACACAAAGACTTTGAAAAGTTATTATGAATTAAATCAATATTTAGGCATTTGACTGAACCTTTTGTTGATTTCATGAATTTTTTTAAGGTTTAGGGTGATTTTTGAATTAGTATGAAGGGTTCTTTCTCATTTTGGCTACCTCTGCCAATTTAGGAGAAATTCTACAACCTTTAAGCTTGCCCTATCATATTTTGAGGACTAAAAAATCATCCTAAAAGTTAAATTTTCTAAAAGCTTCTCAAGAATGACTCGATAGCTCAAATAGCTATGTTTAATCAAAATGGACTTTATAGGTACGTAACGTAGGCTATGGTTCATGGTTTTAAAAGGAAAAGACAAATAAGCCTGAATCATATTTTTAAGGGTGATTGAATCAAGGATCATTTCTTTTAAGAAAGATTCCCATTTGACATGTCTTTAAATTAAAAGGAACTTTGAACTTTTTTTATTTTTTACTTTAAAGAAACTAGAAATTGAACTTTGCTTATTATTTATTTTGAAAGAACTTAATAATTCAACTTTTTTATTCTTAACTTTGAATAAACTTGAGAACTTAACTATTTTCATTGTTCACAATTTACATTGTGACAATTGATTTATTTTTCTTATAACTTTAGAATGGAATTTACCCCTTCTAATCTTGAAGCTCTGCTTTATGTGACTCCTTAGTGTGAAAGGTGATCTTTGATTAAGGTTCAAAAAAAAATAATCATCAGGCTCAAAAGGGACTACAAAGAGAATAATTTTCTATATTTATGAAAGGATAAAGAAAGATGACCATTTGTTATTTCAAACAATGCCATTTAAACTAGCAAGCATTTCCCTTTCTAAAATCATTTTGAGTATCTCAATAACATGATGTTGCACTCAATTTTTAAAGGCTTAAGTATGCCCTTCAACATTATTAGCTTCATAGCTACCAATGAATCATGGTTGTGGTTGAGCCTTTGAGAAAGAAAATTGAATTGGCATGGTAAAACACGAAACTCGTATCTTATTTATCAAACATAGGATTAAAAATGTTTTATCGCAAAGAAAAATGTATATTTGGCTCATATTTGTTTTGATTCTTCTTAAACAAGGTTTTGAAAAAGTGTCATGGAATTTTCAGCTAAAGGTTATCCAAATAAGGGGGATTTGGGAATTACTATCATTATCTTAACACATATTGAACTATTAGTACCAGAATATATTAGGAGTAAAACTTGTTTATTTGACTATCAAGGAATCCAAAACAAACATTTGGATACAAAAGGTCTATGGATTAAAGTCTATGACAATCATATAAATAGAAGTTAAGGACCTTTCTTAGAGAGTTCAACCTAATGGTCAGAGATATTGAAGTCACTATTAACAAAGTTTATGTTTTGTGACAAGATGAATAATATTCACAATCCAAAATTATTTCAAAATTCATAGTTTCTAAAACAAAATGTATAAAATTTTAAAGTTAAGATAGAAATTGGCTGTGATTGGCATATTGCAATAAAGTCAATGGCTTTCAGACCAATTGTCCTTGATAGGCATTAACTAACTTCAAATTTTGCTAGATTGGCAACCCTGGGGGCTAAATTATAGATCAGCTAATGGAATGTCAAGAGGTATATTAAACAGTAAGTTCTTAAACTCAAAAATTCCATAAAATGCATCATTATTTCCTATCACCTTAATTGTGCCATGGGCATAGCCACAATAAAAGGCTTGATTCTTTACTAGATTATTTAACCAGGAAGATGAATCCAAAAGCTTATTGCATAGCAAAGAATCATCTAAGAATTTAATTCAAAATTTGTAATAGCCTATGATTCCCCAGCCAATCATGCTGGATATTCCAAATTATCCTTACATTGAACACCGTACATTAATTTATGAGATCCTTTGACATAAAATGTTGCATCGAGGTTAGTATTTTTGTTAATGTCATCTTCGTATATCATCAATTTCACTGATAGAGTTGGATTAAGAGTAATTGTTATAGGGGTCCTCAGACTAGTGTGAATTGTCTGGTGATCTAGTTATTCAATCATTGGTCTATCATCACTCTTATCCGCTTATTTTGATTATTGATAGGAAATTTTAAAAGCTATATATTCCCATTATACTTTTTTTAACACTTAAATAGTATTGATGCATCGCCCAATTTGACTTTTTGGGTTTACACACTTATTTCAAACTTTTATAAGAACCATGATCTTTTTCTAGCTCTTTTGAACTCTATTTTCTATGATAGGTTTGGTCTTCCCCATCTTATGCCAACAAACATGCTCTACATTAGTACTATTTTGATTCTAGATTTTGCGACGCTTTTGCTGACTAGTAGCATAGGCATTAGTTGTTCGATGAAAGAAGTAGCTACAAATTCCATTTTCTTTATGGCTGCTGAAGTTGTTGAATGATAAAAGGTCAGGGATGAGGACATAGTTTGAATGGATTTCTTCACTTTTTGACTATCTTTGGTCTTGGGTTCCATCGACTGTGACTTATCGACATTTATTAATGGAATCATTTTCTCATCCCACATATGCTACCTATTGTTCCTTGGTGAGCTTTAGGGTTGGCATGAATATATATTATGAGACTAGCTCCCATATGCTCAGTACCATAAGGCGGTTGCATTTTAGCTTGCACTTCTATAGATCCTCGACAGAAGTGTAATTTTTTTTGGTATGATATGAGACTATTTGTAAATTTCTTTCATCGTGGCTTTGCTTTTGTACAAACTTTTTTCCCTATTAAAGTCA
>JBBYHL010137739.1:1931-14467 GCA_038381835.1 Adansonia madagascariensis | reverse complement strand
TAGGTTTATGCTGAAAAAGGTTCAATTCAAATAAGAGTATCTACCATGCCCATAACGAGGCTGGCAACTCAGGCACGCATAGGAATTTACACCACTAGGTTTTCGCTGGTCTAGATAGAGACTAACACCTTATAAGGCAGAGCTACTCCACCTTCTCATAAAATATTAAGTTAACCTATGTCCCTTCCATATGGGTAGAGGAAAATCGAATGATATGCATGTGCATAGTGTGTGCGGGGGAACAAATAAAGCTTTTATGACTCAACTTTTTCAAAAATAATAAAACCCTCTATCCTAAATGCCCCATAAAAATAACACTGTAAAGAAACAAAAGGATTAGTGAAAATATATGAACAATATATACTAGAATTTCCATAAAAATAAAAAATATAATAAAATTTTGTTTTAAAAATACTACGAATTATAGTTAAATACCTGTTGAAATTGAATCAATCACAATTTATTTCATACATGATTAATTTTAGGCATAACTCTCTAACCTATTCCCAATGGAGTTGCCAAGCTGTCACAACATGGCCTAGATACAAATCCTGACTAGCCCGACTTAAAAGGCAAGTGTGCCCTTTGTTCCTAGGTATATCTTTATGTCATTATTAATTTTTATTTCTAGGTGCCATATCATTATTATTTTTTATTCTTCATATTTTAGTACCGATTTGTTAAGGTGAATCGCTAACTTGACTTAACCCTAAATAGTTTTATAAAATAACCATTTATTTTAGAGTCCCTACTAATCTATTTTGGCTAAGTGAGATTGGTCAGCTAGTAGAGTTCGTATTTTAAGAGTTATGAAACCTTGAAAAATAAACTATAAAGTGCTTATATCAAAGATCATATGAAATGGTTTGAGAGCCAGTTACAATCATAAGTAAGGATCGATCCCTCTCACAACGCTTGGTAATTAATACCTTATTAATCCCGTGTTAATTGAAATTTTGATTTTTATTTAATCTCAAAATCTAGTATTTAGGTATAATTCTTATTTTTGAAAATAAAAATTTTTATGAAATAAATTTATTATTCTGTGTAAGAAAATCTAGTTTTTAATATTTTTGAAAGTCAAAAGATCTTTTGTATCCTTTTGGAGAATCGAAAGAACATAAAATTTTTTTACACTATTTTTCATACCCTACAAGAGAGACGGAGGAATACAAAAGGTTTTATTTTTACAAAACTTGAAAAATCTTTATTTTTATTTTAAAAATGATATCTTCTTATTAAAATAACACGTAAAACCCCTCTCATATGCTGGGAGAAAATTCATATTTTATTTTAACTTGGAGACATTGCCTTAATTTTCTAAAAATTCTAGTTTTATTAAAAATATTAATATTTTTCCTAAGACTCAATTTAATTACACGTATGAAACTAGACTCAAAGGACTCAAACATGGTCAATAAGACCAAAATTTCTTTTAGAGTACTTTCGACATGAAATTATCCTAGTAAGTATAAAGGACTCAATTTTAATACAAAGTTACCTAAATGCCTTTGGGGTATACCTTCGACATGAAAGTATCTTGATATCCTAAAGGACTCTAAAGTGATCATAAAAGACAAACCTAACCTTGGTGTACACCTTCATCATGAAAAAATCTTGGTTATTACATAGGACTCAGTTCTAAGGTAAACTACTAAAATACACGTAAGGTGTACCTTCAACATAAAAGTATCCCGGTAACATTAAAGGACTCAATAACTTCATAAAAAGATGAACATATCCTTATTATGCACTTTTAACATATAAGTATCCCAGTGATCATAAAAGACTTGGTTCCAAAGTAAATTACTAAAATATTTTTAAGGAGTACCTTCGACATAAAAGTATCTCGATAATCTTAAAGGACTTGACAATGATATGAAATAATAAATTGACCAAAAATGGGTAACTTAGACATCAAAATTGACCTAAAATGCACAAATTACTAATAGGGCCCTATATTTTCCAAAATTACACTTTTACCCTAAAATGGCTAAAAATGCCAAAAAAACTCCTAAAATGCCCTAAATACCCTAAATGGGTAATTTAAGGTGTGAAAGGACCATTTTTAATCCTAACATGAAAGGTAAGGTTTTTTTAAAATGGTCCTTAAACTTTTGTAACTTTACAAAATAATTCCTACATGAAGTTAACATCACAAAACAACATAAAACACATAAAGATTAACATAGAAAACATCCCAAATATCATCAACGGTGTTTGGCCAAACAGCCTTGGCCTTGGAACAATTTTTTCAATATTTTCAAATAAATCTTTAAACTTTATAAAATTACAAGAAGGTCCTTAAAAGGCTAAAAATGAATGATAAATGTTTAAACATGTTTAGAATGCATGAAGAACACTCTCAAAGTCTAGATGCATTAGACCAAGCATGGATGGCCTTAGAAAAATTTTTACAACTTTCACAATTTAGTCCCTGCATGGCATAAAACATAAAACGAAATATCAAACACATTCAAATTAACACAAAAATTACATCCAAAATTACGAAGAAGGTTTAGCCAACTATTTTTGGCCTTGGAACAAATTTTACCATTTTTACAAATAGGCCCCTAAAACTTTTAAAATTGCAAAAATGCCTTTAAAAGATTAAAAATGCATGAAATACATTTAAACATGTCAAAAATGCATGAAAAACACTCTTAAAGGTCTTAACATAGATTTGGCCAAGCTTTGATGGCCATAGAAAAATCTTTCCAATTTAGACCCTAAATTTTCTATAATTAGAAAATAACTTAAAAAAAATCAAAACATCACAAAATCATCCGCATTATTTTTGGCCAAGCATGAAAATACCCTTCCAAGGCCTTTAAAATTTTTAGAAAATTATTTTTAAGCCTTTACAAATTTCAAGTATTGCAAAATAATCCAAAATACAATGAAATCAAGCATTAACAATTATTCAGGAACCCTTATTTTTGACCAACATGAAAAATAATCAAAAATAGTTTTTTCATTGCATATTTTTATGAATTTCAATATACATACATGCCATAATTTTTATCAAGCTTAAATATGCATAAAATCATTATAAATAATAAACATATCAACATAAATCGGTATAAAAAAAGTAAAAAAAAATCTAAAATATATACATGAAAATAATATCACTTCCATCAATGAACACAAATTATTTTGATGAAAATTAACATATTACTAAGAAAAATTAAATGAAACAATAAAATCAAGAAACTTTATTCATGGCCATCATACTTGATCTTTCAACATGGATTAAAATCTATGAGTACGAGCATGAT
Source organism: Adansonia madagascariensis (assembly GCA_038381835.1). Lineage (NCBI taxonomy): Eukaryota > Viridiplantae > Streptophyta > Magnoliopsida > Malvales > Malvaceae > Adansonia > Adansonia madagascariensis. The sequence goes on along the minus strand of JBBYHL010137739.1, from coordinate 11,189 downwards.
TTTGGCTCACTAAAAGGAGGAAATATAATAGAAAATAATGAGTGTGAGCAGAGATCACAATGAAACTACCTTTAAAGGCTTGAAAATTCTTAAGAAATTTTGCAATTTTTTTTTGGCATGGAAGCCATTAGGTCCTCCTTGAAACATCTTCACCTTTATTTAAAGGGGGAGGTTCGGCCAAGGGCTTTAAAAAGCCCCTTAGCCAATTTTGGCCTTCTTTTTTATTTTTTATTTACTTATTTATAGATATTTTAATAAGATTTAATTAATTAATATATTTGTCATTTTTTCAAGCTCTATCATACATGAGCCATCAAAAGAATTCTAGACCATGGTAAGTCATGAGATAAGATAAGAATTAGTTAGGATTAAACTAAGTTAGTTAGAGAAAAATTCAAACCTGACTAAATTAATTCTCATCCAATTCAAAAATTAAAATAAATGTATTGAAAATTTGAAAAATGAATCAAATGAATAAATCATATATATAAAAAATTAAATGGAAATTCTATGAAAAAATAATTTGAAATGATTAAATTGCAATAAATTAAAAGTTATGATTCAAGAAATAAAATTTGACATGATAAATTTAATTACAAATTTAATCACATGAGTGGTCCAATTAAATATTCATATGAAAATTTTAAATTTAAAAGAATTAATAAAAATTTTAAAGAGAGAAAAATCATGGGGTTTATTATAAAATTAAAATAGGCCTAATTGGTCCTTGTTGGAAATGAAATGGGCTTGTTGGAATAATTAAGAAATGGGCATGTTAGGCTTATAGAGAATAAAATGGCTTAGGAGAAAATCAAAAATTGACTTGGCTAGGTTATTGGGCTTGTTAAGATATTATTAGGCTTGTTAGGCTTATTTGCAAAATTTAAAAGTTTTAGGCCCATTAAGGAAATTTTGTCAAAAATAAAATTAATAAAAATAATAAAATTCTCTTATGAAAATTTCAAGTATTGAATTATACAAGAAAAAATTTTTAAGAAGTCTTATGTGCAAGAAAAAGACAATTAAAAATCCCAAACTTGTAAAATTTTATGAAAAACCTTTATGGAAGAAAATTATTATTTGAAAAAAATGCAAAACTCATCAAATAAATTGAATTTTCAAAAACTAATTTAATATGAATTTAATGAAAATATTTAAAGCATTTTAAAAATTATAAACTCAAAAAAATCTGACAAAAAAAAATTTACGCTGTAGAAAACTTTGTATTTTAGAAATGGAAAAATTCCAAAACAAATCTAGCTTAAAAAAAAAGCTGAATTTAATACCTTGCTTAAAACATTAGTTATTAAAAATAATAAAGATAAAAACTTGAAATTTAGAACAAGTTTTATAGAAAATTTTGCAAGTAGAAACTCGTGGTACAATAAAAAATTTAAAATTAATTGATAAATTTGTCAATTTGAGACTTCATGATATAAAATGCCAATACAACTTTCTTGAATATTTTTTGATTTTTAAAGTGCATATTAGCATAAATATTACACGAGAATCAATAAAAATATATGACGGTTAATTTTTTAAATTTTACAAAAAAATCTAAAAAAATTTCTAAAAATGGAAAGCTTGGCCATGATATTATGTACAAAACTAGATTTCCAAAATTTTACAAAAAATATTTAAAAACAATTTTCTCTTGAATATTTATCCTTTTTATTTTAGATTCATTCTATACAACAATTGAAATTGCTTTTCTTTTTTATTTGAAAATGCTAACATTTAAGCAAGAGTAAAAATGTCATGAAAATGTCCAATCCACTTAAAGGAATTCTGTCCTCATCGGGTGGCCACTAAGTTCTTAGTCTCGAATATGTTAGGTCTATCAAGGAAAGGGCCCGAGCAAAATTACATGTCTACACACGTGACTTCGTAGGAAAAAATAATCGAATACATTTTCAATTCATTCAAATGACCCAAATAGGTAGTTGGGAAAATCTTAGTGATTTTTCACAAGTTAAAAAAATAGGGGATAGCATCACACTATTTGTCTTTCTAAATTTATTTTAGGTCGGTCCAAAGGTTTCTGGTGGCAAACAAGATATCACTGGAAAGGTAACTTGATAAGGATTAATTTAAAATTTTTTCAAAAATATTAAAAAGTCACTTTCTAGATGGAATTATTTTTTAAACCCGAGTCTGAGTTAGCGTTAACAACAAATGCAGTGGAAAAAGAGTGGTAAAATTTGAAAAATTGCTTCAAACTCATTAGGAATCCTTAAATTGCAGGTGATACCATTTTAGAAAAGAAAATTATACAAAATTTTCATAAAATTATTTAAAAAACTAGAAAAATCTTCTAACAGGTTGGAATTGCCCAAAAGGTATACAAATCATAAATTTTAAGGGTTTCGGACAGTGAAGATTCAAAAAATCATAACTCTCACATGCGAGATGATCCAAGGGCAAACAAGGTGCTTTTAGAAGGATAATTAGAAGCCCTTTCAAGGAAAAATGTTAGAAAAATTTGATAAAATCATCTAGAGTCTAAACTAAAATGTCAAATTGGGGTTATGGTATTGTCAATAATTAAAAAGTGTTTCTTTGTGTTTAAGCATTTAGTTGTGTGTCGAAGCCTTGAACATACGAAGTTTGACTACTAAGGTCCATGGTAGTGGAATAGTAGACCAATCCAACTCTTTGAGAGTAGGCCATCAAACTGCCCGTTATCCACACCATTAGTAATAATGTAAGGCTTAAAGTAAGACTTTAACCAAACACTTGAAAACATTTTTGGTATTTGCAAGGATCAAAAACATAATTTACTTGGCCTAATGAGCCCACAAATCCAAACATTTGTGCTTGATATATCTGCAAGATTGGAGGACCAATATCACGAAAACATTAAATCCATGCTAATCCTTGTTGATTTAGGTTAGCATAGACTTAACTTCAGGTTTTCTTGGAAAATAGATTTTTGCAAGCGTGATGAAGGCATTTCAACAAATAAGTGATGAACTAAAATATGTAGAGACATTAAACATGAGCAAACATTCAAAACAACAAGTTATCCATATGTTTCAACGAAGAAATCATAGCGAAAATGCATTCAAAGGCATGGAAAAGATTAAAGCATGCTAGGATGAAATTTACACATGAAATGATCATGTGTCGCAATGTGGTCCGGATACAAATCTTAACCAAGTCAAACTTAAAATGGTGAGTATACCCCTTGTTCTTACATTTATATACATATCATTACCATTTTGTTTTTTATTTTTATTTTTTTAGGCATTATTGTTATTATTTTTCTCTTTTTTTTTTGTATATGAGGACAAGTCATCTAGATGAATCACTCACTTGACTTAACCTTAATAGTCATTATGAAACGACTATTTATTTTGGAGTCACCACCAATCTATTTAGGCTAAGAGAGATTGGTCACCTACCAGAGTTTGTATCTAGGGGTTACAAAATCCCTAAAATTAAAATTTGAGATTTGCGATAATACTAGAGATCACATAGAAGGGTTTAAGAGTTGGTCACAATCATGAGTAAAGATCAAGCCTCTCATGATGCCCGAAAATCAATACCTTATTAATTACATGTTAATTTAAATTTAAATTTTTATTTGGTTCAATTATCCAATATTTAATTATAATTTCCATGTATTAAAATAAATTTATTATTTCATATGAGAAAATTGAGTTTTTAATTTTTTTTTTGAAAATTAAAATCTCTTTCGCACCTTACTAGAGGACTTGAAGAACATGAAAGTTTTTATTATTCTTTTTCATACTCCAATGGAGAGCCAAACAAATATGGAAGCTTTTATAAATCAAAATATCTTTTGTATCCCACTGGAGAGTTGGAGGAATACAAAATGTTTTATTTTACAAAAATTAAAAATCTCGATTTTCTTTTTGAGAAAGATATCTCGTTAATAAATAATCTGTAAAACTCCTTTCATATTTTGAAAAAATTTTCACATATTATTTTAGCTTGGAGGCATTGCCTTAATTTTCTAAAAATTCTAATTTTACTAAGAATATTAAAATAATTATCTTAAGACCTAATTTAGATGAAAAGTTTTAAAACTCTATTCCTAAAACTTGAATTTGGTCAATAAGACCAAAATATGCTCTAAAGTATCTTTGACTTGAAAGTATCCTAGTAACTTTAAAGGATCAGTTTTAATGCCAAATTATCAAAATGCCCTTGAGGTATACCTTTGACGTGAAAGTATGCCAGTAACGCTAAAGAAATAAAAAATAGTCTAAAATAATGAACATATCCCTAATGTGTACTTTTGACATAAAAGCATCCTAGTAGCCACATAGAACTTAGTTCTAATGCAAAATTAACAAGATGCCCCTGAGGTATACCTTCGATATGAAAATATCTTAGTAATCACATAAGACTTGGTTCTAATGCAAAATTAACAAAATACCCCTAAGATATACCTTCCATGTGAAAGTATCTTGGTAACCTTAAAGGACATAGAAATGGTCATAAAAGGGTGAACCTATCCTAAATACACAATGCCCCTGAGGAATACCTTCGATGTGAAAGTACCTTGGTAACTTAAAGGACATAAAAATGGTCATAAAAGGGTGAACCTATCCTAAATACACACTTTTGCCATAAAAGCATTCTAGTGACTACATTGGACTTGGCTTTAAGGAAAATTACTAAAATGCCTTTAGGGTTATGCCTTCGATATAAAAGTATCTTGGTAACCCTAAAAAAGATAGAAATTATAGGAAATAACTTTTTTACCGTAAATGGGTAATTTGAATATTAAGATGACCTAAAATGCAAAAATTACAATTAAGCCACTAAACTTTTTCAAAATTATATTTCGTACCCTTTTGAAGAACTGAAAGAATACGAAAGATTTCTATTATTCTACATCATATTGCAGAATCAACAGAATGCTAAAAATAATCAAAATGCTTAAATGAGGATGTCACTATGACCCCTTTTTTGGTAATCCAGAGGGTGCCTATGACTTAAAAAATCTATAATGTGTGGTGTTGGTTGAAGCCTTTGGGTTATTCCTTGATCGAGATTTGAATTAGACATAATAATATAAAGGGAAGAAAGACCGTCAGGTGAATCACTCACTCAACAAATCTTGAAAGGCTACCATAAGGTTGCCATAAATTTGGAGTCACCACCAATCATTTTGGGCTAGGCATGATTACATACCTATTGAAAATAATATTCCGAGTCACAAAACTTGAAACATCAATTTTGAGGTCTAGAAAGTCTAGAGATTTGTTGATTGGGCTAAACGTTAGTTATGTATAGGGAAGGATTAGCACCCCCATGACGCTTGAAATCGGTACCCGTTAACCATATCTTGCTTCTATTTTAGTTTAATTGATTCCACTTTATCATTATTTCAAAATAATACCATTTAATCATGAATTTTTGTGAAAATTATAGATTCAGGTTTTAAAAGAAAATTTAGCTCACCTACACACCTCGAAAGTGTAAGGAACATAGGGATTTTTTTTAAAAATAATCCTTGGATTAAATTTTGGAAATTTGGATATTTTGTGTTAGGCATTGGAGAGATACCAATGAAAAATATTTCCTTGTAATTTTGAAAATAGTTTTTAAAATATGAATGCACAATGGTCATTACAAAGGGAAATATTTTAATAAGGCGAAAAAGAATATAATAACATTACATAAAATAAACATACACAAACATAAAAAAAGAAGATGATCAGAATGTATCTCATAATTATCTTTGATTATTAAGGGATAACCAGAATGACAATTTTGATACATGTTTGAATTCAGTGGTAACTTGAAGGAAAAAAGAGTTATGATTAGTAAACGTGAGATGTCTGAGAGAAAAAAAATCAAATTTTGAGTGAAATTTAAAAAGTAGGGTTAAAGTATCTTTTCGAAAGGTGGGGTTGGAGTATTCCAAAAGTGAAGATTTTGGATGTATTAAAAAAAAGAGTTTTGATCAAAAGACCTCTTAGGAAGTTTTGAAAGAGAGAAAATTAAGATTTTAAGTGAAATGAGGGGTTAGGGTATCCCTTTAGAGAGCAAGGTTGGAGTATCCCTAAAGGTAAAAATTTTATGTTTAAAAACATTTGCTTAGGAATCTCAAAAAGATCAAAGGGAAAAAGAAAATTAAAATTTTGAATGAATAGTGGCATTAGAGTATCCTCTCGGACTGTGAGGTTGGAGCATCCCTAAAAGTGAAAATTTTAGATATGTTTAAAAATGTTTTGATTAAAAGTCTTAACAAAGTCCAAAAGAGAAAATTCAAGTTTTAAATGAAAAGCAAGGTTGGAGTATCCCCATAAGGAAGCGGGGTTGGATTACTCTGACCCTAGAAGTCTTGTGTTATATTACTAGATAGGGAATCAATCGGATACACTTCAAGATGTTCGCACGTCTTGATAAAGGTCATTCAAGAAATTAGGTTGATTTTAATTCCAAAAATAAGAGATAAATCATGCTATCTCCTTTCTTAAATTTATTTAGGTAAATTCAAAGGTGCTATGGAGTCAAATGAAGGACCAATGGAAATGTAACTTGATAAGGTTTAATGTAAAAATATTCCAAATATCCTAGAAAACCGTTTTCTAGTTGGAATCAATTTTTAAAGTTGGGCTTGTTTTGACATTGGCAGCATATGTCCTAAAAAATCATTTTCTAGGCAGAATCAATTTTCAAAGTTGGGCTTCTTTTGACACTAGCAGCATATACAGGGGAAAAAATGTATTGAACTTTAGAAAATCATTCTAGACTCATTTGGTATCATTAAATCACACACAATACCTTTCTAAAAAAAAATTCATAAAGTTTCTAGGAAAAATATTTAAAAAAATTTTAAAAATTTTTTGGTGGGTCAAAATATCTAAAAATGAATTTAGTTCGTTACTTCCAGGATAAGGGTTAAAAAAAATCATAACTCCTTCTTTCAGAATGGCTCAGATGCAAATGAGACATCTTTAGAAAAGTAATTCAATGTTTTTTCAAGGAAAAAAATTAGAAAATTCCAAAAAATATGTTTGGTGTCAAAAATAATTCATTTAATGGTGAGCACAATGCTGCCAAGGCAAAAATAGGGGAGTTTTTTTATATTTTTGGGTTTCTTAAGACTAAACTCGAGCCAAGGATGTTTGAATGTCCTTGACACAAAGAAAAGAGTTACATCAGCATTGAGAGTTCATTCCATAATCATAGAGTAGTTTAAGATGATAAAATAACACATTAACTATGCCATAAGTGAGGGTATTAGACTCAAGATCAAAGCTTAGTGTTTTTATTAAATAAAAGGTCATTTTCTAAGAAGCTAACATTTTTATTCAACCATGAATCCAAACTTGGAAAGTTTGATTTGTCTGTAAGATTGGAGGATCCATTTAGTGAAAACATTAAGTCTATGCTTGTTTCTATCTATTGAAGGTAGCATAGACTGAACTTAGGTTTTTTGAAAGCCATAATTTTTTACAATAAACAAGCATTTTGACAAAAAGGTTATGAATAAGATGCAACATACATAACAATGAACATGGATAACACATTCAAACAAATAAAGATGATATTTTGTTAATTTCATGTGGCAAAAATGAAAGGTGGTGACAAGTAAAATGCATAAGAAGGTCAGCCTCATAAAGGACATTTAAAATCAAGCCATGTATGATGGTATGAACATGCTAACCAAAAGAAAGCATGCTGAGATTTTTAAAATAGCATTTTTATTCCATGAAACTTATCACAATGCAAGAAAACACATGAATATGTTCAAAACATGCTAAGGTGAAGATTTAAACAAGTGTTAAGTATGTGAAAATGGATAAAACCAAACAAAGATGCATGAACAGAGGCTATTTTAATGGTCAAAGTAAAACATGGCATATTTTCTCATATAAGCAACATTAAAACATCAAAAGATCATAAAAAAACCTAAAACTATGACATCAAGGCCATATAATGAATGAGAGTCTTAAAATGATCATTGGGACATGAACGACTATATTATAATGATGCATATGTTGAAAACAAAAAATAAGTGGAGTAAGGCATAGAAACTATGCTAAAATCTTTGAACTTTCACCTTTACTTGGAGTAACAATTCTAAGCTAAATTTCATTTTTCTTTTTACTATTGGTTAGCAAGAAAAAGATGAAAAAAGAATAGCTTTTGGTTATGGTATGGATGAGAGGGAGGTTTTGAGTGTGAAAGAAAGTTAATAAAAGGTTTTTAGAGGTTTTTCTTAGGAAAGAAGGGAAAACCATAAGAATAATGAGTGTTTACAATGTAATAATGGTGTCTGTAGAGAGAGCCCTCTTTACTGAGCCAAAATTAGCTCTTTTATAATCTAAGGTTCAATCAATACATTTTGGAGCCAAAGCAAGGTCATTTTTAGTCTTTCCCTATAGTATCTTATGGCTACCCTGGGCACAATGCTAATTTAATTGACTGTTAACAGTAGCGTGATGGAGTAGAAGAGCTATAGTAGTTTGCAACTAGAGAAAAGCCAAGTATGCCCTTTAATAAACCATATATTTCATGAAAATGCCACCATTTTTAAATAATTTTGGGCCTTAAAATTTGTTAAACCTAATCATAAGCCCAAAGTTAAGGTCCTGTATGCATTCTGATGTTTTTCGGTGCACCAGATTTTTAAATTGATTATGCAAAGAATGAAAGCTGGCTCGAACTAGGCAAAAATGCCTTAGTGTATCGATATAAAATATTTTGTACCGATGAACAAGGCAACTTTTGTCTTTGAGTATCAATAAAGTAAATTATGTATCGATACCAAGAGCAAAAAATATTTCTAGACTCAAGATTTAAAGGCCTTTATTGATACTTCAAAGGCTTCTATCGATAGTCTCGCTTAGGTATCAATACATTTGGCCATAAATTGTAATTTTAACTATTGCCAAGGCCTATATCCATGCAAACATGCTAAGTATCAATACCGCACCCTAGGATTTCATCTTTGTACCAAAACTACATGTGAAAATTTAAATCTTTAGTGATGTGAAAGCATGGTATCAATACATATGCATCAATATTACTTGCACGTACCTTTAGTTCTCTAAATATAATACCCTAATAAAAAATAATGAAACTGACCCATGCTTATCTGTATGACTCTAAAAATGCTCAAAATAATGACCTCTAATGCTTTGGATGATGGCCTAGACAAAATGAGGTATCTATAACTATCCCTCTTTGATCGTTACTAAGTATCAAGAATAGGGCTAAGACAAACAAACACCATTTTGTTCAGGGTAGGGTGATGTTTCTTAAATGCCT
>JBBYHL010137738.1:0-86671 GCA_038381835.1 Adansonia madagascariensis | reverse complement strand
AAACCCTAAACCCTAAACCCCAAACCCTAAACCCTAAACCCTAAACCTTAAACCCCAAACCCTAAACCCTAAACCCTAAATCATAAACCCGAAACCCCAACCCCAACCTCAACCTTAAACCCCAAACCCTAAACCCCAAACCTCAAACCCCAAACCCCAAACCCTAAACCCTAAACCCCAAACCCTAGAACCTAAACCCTAAACTTCAAATTTTAAACCTTAACCTTAAACCTCAAACCTTAACCTTAAACCTTAAACCCTAAACTTAAACCTTAAATCCAAAACCTTAAACCCTAAACCTCACACCTTAAGCCCTAAAGCTTAAATGTAAATCCTAAACCCCAACCCTCAACCTTAAATCAAAACCTTAACCCTAAGCCTCAAACCTCAAACTTTAAATTCTAAACCTAACCCTAAACCTTAAATCCTAAACCTTGAACCCTAAATCATAATTTTGATGATACATTGATATTTCAAGATGCTTAGATGTTCCATTAAGCTTAGTGATGTTTTGTTGTGGCTAGATGGCATAAAAAATATGTCTTTGATGCTCTAAAATTGTCCACTATTTGTTTCATGTCTTGGAAACACTTCCTCACATGTTCATACCATCTTTTATGTTAACTAGGCATCTTCTTAATGATTCATGCTTTTTTTTTTGCATTTCTTATACTTTTTAGCATATTTTATGTGATAAGAATGTTTTCTTGTTTGTCACTCTAGCATAAGTTTGCCTTATATGCCATGTTTATGTGCTTACATGATTAAAAATGCTACCTTACTACCTCTCTTTCGTGTTTGTTGATTGTAAAAAAATTTGATTTTTAACTAAAATGCCCAAGTTAGGGCTCCAATAGATAGAGACTAGCATGGATTTAATGTTTCACTAAATTGGTCTTTCAATCTTAGGGATATATCAAGCTTTCTTGGTGTAGATTCATGGCTAAATGAGCTCAAAAATGTTGTTTTCCAAAAGAAAAATACCCCTTTTATTTGTTAAAAATGTTAGACCTTGATCTTGAGTTTAACACCCTTGTTTGTGACATGGTCAATGGGTTGTTTTATTATCCCAAACTACTTCGAGATTGTGGAATGAACTTGTGCCCATGTCACCCTTTTCTTTTTGTCACAGATGTTCGAATGTCCATGGCTCGAGTTTAACCCCAAAACAACACCCAAAAAATCTAACGACCTCAAAATTTTTACCCTAGTAGCACTGTAGTCATGACCTCAAAAATTAGTTTTGAACCTTCAATGATTTTCCTAAATTTTTTGATATTTTTCCCTAAATGGCAATGAACTACCTTTTCAACTATATCTCGTTTGCTCTCTGATCATTTTGAATAAGGGCATTATGATTTTTTCAAACTGATGCTATTTAAAACCTTTGGAATCAACAGTTTGGATTCTATTTGGATCATTTCAGCCCACCAAATGATTTTTTTCATATTGTTAAAATATTTTTCCTACAAGCTACATGAAATTCCCTTTTTTGGAAAGATACCATTTGTGATTTAAGGATTCTAACTGAGTTTGGAGTGATTTTTCAAAGTCTGCCACACCATTTCCCCTACTAGTGTTGATGCTAAAACAACCTCAAATTTAAAAATTAATTCCACCTAGAAAGTGATTCTTTTAAGATTTATGAAATGTTTTTTTATTACGCCTTATCAAGTCATCTTTTGAATAGTATTGACTTTACCCCTCAAAGTCTTCAAATGAGCCTAGAATAAATTTGGGAAAAGGAACATCGTGATGCTATCCCCTGTTCTTGGAATCAAGAAAAATCAAATTAAATTTTCAAACCCTTTTTTAAGACATTCAAATGTCTCGAAATACATCCAATTAACTCCCCATGGATTCATCTGCCGCAGTGCAAGCCTTTAGGCTTAAATCAGGGCCAAAACAAAATGATAATTTTATTCAAATCCTTGGTTGTACTTTTTAAAATACCTTTTCACCAATATATTTCTTTTCTCCATAAGTATCTGAATTTTCACCAATAGGGATACTCCAACCCTACCTTTTTGAGAATACTCTAACTCTGCCTTTCATTCAAAAATTCAAAATTTCTCTTTCTTGGACATCATTTAGCCTTTTCCTAAAATATCATTTCAAAAACATCAAAAATTTTTGCCATTGGTGATGCTCCAACCCTACTTCCTGAAGGGATACTCTAACCCTATTTTCCATTCAAAATTCAAGAATTTTCTCTCTCCCAGACTTCTATGGTCCCTTTTAATCAAAACTTTCTTTTTCATACCTCAAGTGACCATTGAGTCTAAATGTGTCTCAAAATAATCAAAGATAGTACGAGATACATTCTAATAGTCCCTACTTTTTTAGGTTTTTTGTGTGTTTATTTTTATGCAATATAATAATATTCTTCTCCGTTTTACTAACACATTTCCCTTTCGTGGTATCCATTATGCATTCATACTTCAAATCATTTTTTAAGTTAAAAGGCAATATTCTGTGCCAGTATCTCTCAAGTACTTGACGTGAAATATCCAATTTTTAAAATTAAATCCAGAGATGATTTTTATCAAAATCCCAATGTTCCCCACATCCCTAGGACTTATATGTGATTTAAAATTTTCTTCAAAACCCATATTTATGATTTTTAACAAAATTCATGCATTAAATAGGGGATTATATCAAAATAATAACAAGTCAAAATTGAAGAAATTGAAACAAACGTAAGATATGGCTAGTGTACCGACTTCAAGCATTATGGGGTTGCTAATCCTTCTTCACGCATAACCAACTCTTAAACTCGATTGATGAATCTTTGGAGCAAGTAGACCATGAAATCAATGTTTCAGTTTCATAACTCGAAATATTATTTTCAATAGCATCCAGTCATGCCTAGCCCAAAATGATGGGTGGCTACTCCAAGTTTTTGCCACTTTGTGGTGGCCATCCAAGATCGGTTGGACGAGCAGTTCGTCAGACGGTCTTTGCCATCATTATTATCTCATCATGCCTAATACAAATCCTGATCAAGGGGTGTCCCAAAGGCATACTCTTAAGTTACATGCACCGCCATCCAAGCAATTTGGGCGGGTGTTATGTCCAAGTAAAGGGATGTCGCAATAGATACCTTCATGCACAAATATGACGTTCATGTACTTTAGGTTGCCTGAACCTCTTGCCATGGCTAGGAATAATGGGGGATTGATCCGCATTTGCTCAAATGACCTTGATGACACCTCGAATAGTGACCTTGGATGCCTTAAAAATCAACTTGAACAAAATGGGATGTCTACAAAAACATTTAGAAATCAAACCCGATAGAATAGTTTTTCTAGCAGCTACCATCATATAATTTTGGTAGATTAAACATTTTGATCCCCAAATATTATATGAATAAAAAAGATTAACAGTTGAAAAATAGACAAATAACCAAACATTCAACATATGATAAATCCGTATCAAAACAAAAATATTTTCAAAATATTTGGCATTGAAAAACTTCACTCATCACCACCCTTAAAATTGTAAAGCAAACTAAATATTGTTATGAGAACAAATAAAAAATCATAAAAACAATTCAACCCATCGCTAATATAAAATTGAAGCAAACGTTTTATTGATCAAAAGAATATTTTTATTCCTTAAAAAAATATATATAAGAGACAAATTCTCACCTTACTTTGATCCTTTAGCCATATCCATCATCCAAAGTTGTAAAGTAAACTTAATATTATGACTATAAGAAATAGAAAAAACAATTTTTGATGATTTTCCCCTACCATATGTTTAGAGATTTGATATAGTTTAAATTTTATCTTGTGTTTATTTAGGGATTTTTTTTAATTTTAAATTTAAGACTTGCATCGAATTCATTGTCAGTGTATAAATACATTGACATTAAATAATAAAATGGCACCTCATCAATAAACTAACATAAAATCTAAAAAATAATTACATATAACTATAAATTTTAACATATGTCGGCATATAGCTCAGTGTCATCGTATGAATATATACACCGATAATGTGTGAAATATAAATCCTTAAATTTAAATATAAATATATTTTAAACTTTAAATATAATTTTATCTTATAAGTTTAAATTTAAATTTTATTGTCTTATTTTATTAAGTTTAAATTCTATCTTATTCTCGTGAAGATAATGTCTTAGCTTATCCTATTAAGTTTAAATTTTTATTCTAATTTAATTTTAAGATAATATTAACTTTTTAATTCACAATAATCACATTTAGATGATATTTTAAAAATTAAAAATTAGTTAAAAACTAAATTTAAAAATTTTAATAAATATAATCTTGTAATTTTAAAATAATAAATAATGTATTATTTGGGTTACGTATCATAAAAGTAAACTATTCACATAAGATCTTTGTTAACAGAATTTACATGATCAATGTTTACCTTATTATATTATATTTATATATGATTTCGTGGTCAATAAAAAATGAAAAATTTTAAATTAAATTAAATATGAAAAGATTAAATTTGATTGCATGATATATATGCTTATGCTTTTTTTAATCATTATAGTTTTATTCAATGCTCAAAAAAATATGAAGTCTACTCTTGTTTTACCTGCTTATTTCTTTGTTCATGGCCAAAAAAGAAAAAAATCTTTTTTGATTTTCCAAGAAATCATTTTATTTTACACACACATATATATATATATATATATTGTATGCAACAAAAATACACAAGAAGAAATACATTGAAATATATAAGAAACTCAATATATATATATATATATATACACACGCAACATCAAATATCCTAAAACACGCAAAGGCAACATCAAGAAGTTGAAAATTCAACCACCTTCAGGTACGGAGTCAGAATTTTCTTTTAGGAGGAGCCCAGCTGAAAAGTCATTTTAATATTTTAACTTAATAATTTAGTTTAAAATTTATTTCCGTAGAAAGTATTATTATCTTGTTATTATATTTGAGGCTATTATAATCACAACGCAAAATTAAATAAAATAATCATGAAAAGAAACCCTCTTATGAAAAGAGAAAAATTAAATACTTGAAGTAAATACTTTTTGTGCATCAAAATGTTAAAAGTTACGCTAATCGATAAAAAATATATTTGTATTGAAAAAAAAAAAGATAAAAAATCATGTAGAAATTTTTTTTGAAATTTATATTACAAGAACCAAAAAAATTTTGGGCAAAGAGAGTTTTTTTTAAACAAGATATATATATAATATATTTGTGTTTGATACATTGATAATTTATAAATTTATAAAATAATTAATATTATGATATCTCATTATTAAATAAATAAAAAATTTTAAAAAATTTTAAAAAAATAGATCAACTCAGTTTTTTTAACATACATCAGTATATAAATCTATAGATGAACAATATATCAAATATAAATTATATATATATAAGTATTAGATGACAATTATGAAAAACTGATAAATGTAGAATAACTTTTTTAAAAAATAAATAAATAAATAAAGAGGTCAAGGAAAGATTAAAATGAAATCCAAATAGAACTTGTTACGGCAAAGGGTGGGTTTGTGAAAGCCAAGGGGCCATTCGTACCATTTTCGCAACAAATATGAGACGAACTAGGCAAGTCATAACTAAATTGCCTTATAAACTAAACAACTAAAGTTCACAAAAAGATCACGTACGTATTTACATACGTGCATAACAAGTTATATTAATGGTCAGGTCCTGGCTAGAATTATCAGTAATCAAACCAGATATGATAAAAAAAGAGCTCGTCCTTCCCTCCCTTTATTTAGCAGTAGAACATGTCTCAGCCATTGGTGACATAATTTACTTTTGCTGATTCTCTCTCGCTATCATCTCGCTGCAATAAACAGCAAATGGAATCATGAATTTTAAGAACAACAAGAAATAATTATGAAATTAGCAGCTTCAACATATTGTACTAATCAAATTATGAAGACAGGTACCGAAGAGCATCAGTGAGTTTTGCTGCCTTGTCGAACTCCTGGTTTTCTCTTGCTTTCAGGATTTGGAACATTAAAGCAAGACGGATTTGAGTCTTCATACTCTGCTGCATTATTTGGTTAGTCTCCCTTCGAAGTTGCTCACATTCCAATTGAACGGCTTCAAAATTTTCTCTTATTTCTCTTTGCCCTCGTTTGATATCTCTTTGTTCCTTACTTATTTCTTCCATCTCTGATTGTAGCCTCTTTATGCGGTTACTTAGGTATTTTGACTTTCCCCTCTTTCCCTGGTGTAAAATAAATTTTCATGTTAGAAATATTATTTGTACATCACAAGGTAACAAATAGGTGAGTGTTAAAAAAAATGTCGAAATTTATAATATATACATTTGGTTTCTTATATATATGTTTCAAAATCTAAACCCAAAACCATCAAGTACTTTTTTTTATTCAAGTTCAGAGTACTAAATTAATTTGGGGTAGAAAGAACTTACAATTGAAAAATAATAAACTCTGATTTAAAGAACTAAAAAGAATTTTTTATAAATATTTAAATAACTCTAAATTGAAAAATCGCTAATTAGATAAAATTCCAAATGTCTAACACGGTACAATGTGAAAATCAAATATATATAGATAGAAGTGGAAATATATGTTATTTCAATTTTTTTTAAATTTTTTAGATAAGTAATATTTTAATGTCTATATCTTACATATATTTGGACGGGAGTGTATGATATGATTTTTTAAATAAAAAAAAATTATTTTAAAAATTAAATATACATATATTGAACACATATATTTATCTAAAATTTACTTTCAAATTAATTTATTTAGATAATATAGTTAGAAGTCTTTCACGAAATCTAACAGGAACTCAAATAATAATTCATAAATAAAGTTAGTCAAACATGCCTAAAGTTCAGAATGATAGATATCATCAAGTAACTCACGCCTAAAGTTTACATTTGTGTTATCTAATTATTTTAAATTAATTGTTAAGAAGTCCATTATCAAAGAAGTATGAATGGCTTGTCGGCAACATTGTCGCTGCCCTCCCTTCCCCTAAGATAATAAAACAAAGTTTGGAAACAAATTTAAACACTGCACTTAAAAGGAAAATGTTATAACTGACGAATTCAAAATAGAAAGATATAAAAAACAAGTAGATCCTAAAAAAGGGACAAACTCCTTAAGCAAAATTTCCGAAAATACCCGTTGTTGATTCATGAGGGAATTCCGACCATGGGGCTTTAGAATTGGAACCGCAAGAGGTAACCTTTTCCGGCTCAGACTCGGGGAGGTCGATATGGGATTCATTTTTAATTTCTCTGGCGAGTCTTAATTGCTACTGCTGTATTCCTTGGCTTTTCCTCCGGGCTCCCACGCTGCTTTATAGAAACTAGCAGAGACGGATGCATAACGTCAGTATTTGAACTTTACGTGCTTTACGCGGCGGAATAAATTAATCAAGATAATTATTTTATTATAATTTATGATATTATTTAAAAAAATTATTTAAAATAAAATTTTAATGAAAAGAGTTTGCTATACTTGTTACTTAAGATAATAATCTTTTATGATAATACTTTAGATATATTTAATCCTTATTTTTATCTAAAAAAGTTCATTCACTAGAGAACTCTATCTTCATAGAGACTTAGATAATGAAAAATACTCAGTAACTATTATAAAAAGGTACAATGATTTACTTAAAGATAAAACCAATACAACCTACTTTAGTTATTTCTTTCTTTTCAATTCTTACTGACTTAAGCATCGGTGTATGTCTTAAAGTATCTAACTCCGACGCTCTTTAACTCTTTTTGTCTTGTAGGCCCTTCATCAAAGTATTAGCCAGCCTTTCACGTATCACCTTAAATTATTGTATCAGCAGAGTTAAAAGTAATTAAAATCTATTACAATTACTAATTAAAATACGATTCAATAACAGTAGAATAACTCTAATTATTCTTTTAATATAGGTCTTAATCTATTTAAATTACTTATATATCACTATAAAATAATTATTTAAAAATAAAAAATAAATTAAAAAATTTATATAAAATATTTATTTTTATATATTTAAAATAAAATTACATTCTTAATCAATAAAAATTAAAGGTCTATTCCCTTAAATTAATTCTGTGAGCCAGGACTCGCGCGATGTTCACTCTTTTCTTTATTGTAAACGCCACTCAACGGGCTTATCGACCGATTGGCTTTTTTTTCTCAGAAAAAATAAAAAATTCTATTTTACAAAAGTATCTTAAAAAACAAGAAAAGATCACATCAAGCCATTCTATACCTCAATTATGTCATTTTTATTCAATAACGTTATATATTCAAATTTTAAAAAATCAAATATTTATTATATATTATATGTAATAATTAAATAATAAATAATTATTTATATAATTTATACTAATTTTTATAATAAATTATTAATTATTTTTTAAAATTTTAATACGTAATAAATTCAAATAAAAAATATATACAGATGTAAAATAAATATACGTCAAAATTCAACACGTTACGCGTGACATGGCCCACATGATATTTCATTGTTTTGGCGAGTCTTACTAGTGCTGGCTTCCGTTCCTTTTCATCCTGGCTGCCCCGCTGCTTTACAGAAACTAGCAGAGACGGACGAATGCCGCCAGGACTCGCGCGATCTTGGCTCATTTCTTTACTGTTAACGCCAGTCAACGGGCTAACCGACCGATTGGTTTTTTATGGGAAAAACAAAAAACAATTGATTCTATTTTACAAAAGTATTAGCTATTGAGAAAATATTATATAAAACTGTTTTTGCGTGTTAGTGTATTTTTTGTCAAAAAATATATAATTTTTTATTCACGTCATATTTTTTGAAAATTTAACTACTTATTATATATTACACATAACAATTAAATATCAAATAATTATTTTAGTAATTCATAATGACTATTATAATAGATAATTTATTTTTTTCAATAATATAAATACATGGCATAGTTTGAATGGAAGAAATATATGTTGCTGTATGTTATTTGTTTCACATCTTTTCTCCTTAAATATGAGGTTGTCAATAATTGTATATTTTTCCATATAGAAGATATTTTAATTTGGAGGTAAAAAAAAAACTTATAGGTACTAAAATTTAAATATAAAATTTATTAAATATTATTTTTTATAATAAATTAATTAGATTAAATTCAAGATTTAATTTTATAATTTAATTTATGAGTTGTCAACAATTGCTATATTCTTCGCTAATAAAATATTAAAAGTTTAATTTTAGTGATAGAATTAATTCTTTTAAACTTTTAAATATTAAAAAATTTGAATTTGAAATTACGTTTTTTTCCTTTTAGAAAATCGGGGTATCCGACTATGTATGCCTCTGGTTTTGACCAAATTCATTATTCTTTTATATTTTTTTATTACTTTCATTTCAAAATAAATATTTTTTTCGTACCTTACGATTTATTTATGTACGTACAACGACGTATCGGGTGCTTGTTATAAAATCACTTGGATCGAAAGTTTAGCATGGAAGACATTGAACATTTGACTCAGTCGTAATCACATATATTTTTTCCTCAAAAATCATATTTAAATTTTCATTTCTTTTAAATTTTAAAGAACATTTTATTCAATAAATTGATATATATCTTTTTCTATTCAACATATTAATTTCCGGTCTTTCATTTTTTAATTAAAAAGTTTAGAAACATTCAAGGATAACGAACAAGTTAATTCTGTTAAAATTTAACTATGGATTGATCAAATCAAATTAGATCTAAGTTAAAAATATTTTACTTATTTAATATTTAAATTTATCAGATTTAAAAACTTAAATTATTATTTAAAATATATAAAATTTTTTATTATTTTATATTAATATTTCTATATTTATAACAAAATTTAAATAAAAAATATTTTTCAATTTTTAAATCATACCTTCCCCATGTTGTCCGTCTCCTTTACTCAGCTTCAAAATCCAAAAGAAGCATTCGAAAACTATTCTATGCACCCTCTTTTTCTTTTATATATAAAAAGAAAAGCCCATAAATAATGCATGCACCACAAGCGAGCAAATCGAAAGAGTCTTGAGGAGAAGGAATGCAATCTACAAAGAAGAAAAGAGGAATATTTATCCTTGATTTTAATGAAAATATACATATATATATATATATATATATTTGCACTCAGTGAAATGGGTTTAAATTGCTTTGTCTGTTTGTTTTTGGCTAAAATAAATCTTTCTTGTTTTATCCAATTTATCCCTTTTCACCTCAGTCGGCTATGTTTATCCAACCAAGTTTCAGGCCAGACCACCAGCAGTCGAAAACTAGTTAGGTCGGAAGGACAAGTTTCGCCTCTTCAGTTCAGACTAATAAAATTGATCGGCCGCCGGAAGCTTACGCTGCTCCGCTGCTACTGGTGGCTACGAAAAAAGAGAAGCACTAACTGAAATCATTTACCTAAACTTGTCATATATTTTTTCGGGGAAAATCAAACGATAAACGGACAACCCTTTTATAGGGTTCCGAGAGGTATAGCGGACAAACTTGAGAAATAGGCAGAGATGGGAGAGGTTGTGTCAGTCACTTACCAACTTAAAAAAAATTATTCTGATTAATATTATTTTATTATGTGCAAAACAAACGCAAGAAAATCGAGCGATTGTTCATCGTTTATGGCTGTCAATATCAGTTTTATCGACCGATCATCCTCAGTCTTCATAGTGTAACTTTCGCTCATATTTTCCACAATATTGTATTTAAGGGGAAAAAAAAAGGACAACTGGATGATTTCAATCTCTGTAAATTTTTTTAAGCTCCCACACACACAAACTTTTTATTATTATTTTCCCTCACCGGATTTTCATTTTTTCCCCTTTTCTCCGCTACATAATGGTTATAAATTTTTAATATTTATTAAAAATATCTTTTAAAATTCATGCTATTATGTTATAATTAAATAACTAAAAGATTTTAAATAAAAGAATTGAAGACGAAGTAAAAGAAGTCCATTATGAATTAATGGAAAAAATAAAATAATGTCTCAAAATCTGAAAGTAACTGAAATAAAAACCATTTAATGTGAAATAGTTCAAATATGAGACAACTCTAATCTGAAATAATAAGTAACTTGTAAAGATTCCAAATTTTTAAGAGCTCAAATTTAGATAATTAGGAAAGATTTTTAATCATTTGGATAGAAAAACTTATTTACAAAATTTTATATTTTGGACTTTAATATTTGGTTTGTTAAACTTTATGTGGTCTACATAATAATTAATTAAAACAAAGTAATTATTTAATTATTAACTATTATTGAAGTGATACTATTTGGATAAATTCTATTTAAGATAAAGTACTCTTGTAATCAGAGTTAAAGGTAATTAAAGTTTACTCTAGTAATTAATTCGAATACAAATTTTTTGATTATAAGATACAACTCTAAGCAGTCATCTAACATGTTCTGTTTTTATTTATATAAATTGCCTATGAACTATTAAAGATAATTAATAAAAAGAAAATAAACTATAAGACATATATTAAAGTAGTTGTTCTTGTGCATGCAGTGGTCACGTTTTTCGATCAACAATGATCAAAAGTAAGTCTATACTTGTTTTAGCAATTTTTAATTTTTACACACAGCATCAGTGTTATGTTCTCTATCTCTGTTGTTCAAATTACAAAAATATACTGGATGGTTATAAAGTATGTATTGCTTGGCTCGAGTTGTTGAGGTTTGGGATGGTATCTTTGAATAGTCGAAAAATGATTTTCGGCACCAGCTTTATCAAAACGATGAAGCTATCATCCTTATACATGAGAAGCTTAAAACTGTTTATTTTGCCAGTCTTGTAGAAGAAATCACGGATTAAAGTTATTTTTCAGTTTGAAATGTTAAAAAACCCCTCAATCCAAGAGTTTATTAAAATTTACATAATTTACGTTGTTTAATATATTTTGCTTTGTGAAAATTTTTTGTGTTGCCAAGTTGAAAAGTGATTTTAATCAAATTAAAGGTTGACTTTGAAAAGACAGTAACACAAATATTTCATAAACCCAAAGGTTTCATTGTTTTATAACACAAATCCTGTTTGGCATAAACGCAAAAGTTCGATTGTTTAATCCTATTTTGGATTTATAAACCAATGACTATGCACGCCGACTCTTTTGTTAATCACGTGTAAAGCTTTTATTTCATGAAAAGAAGTAAGAAGTTATGAATTTTGTTGTACTTTATGTGACCACATGATAATAAATAGATCATGATAATTAAATCAAATTATTAAGATAAAACTATAAAATAAATTCTATTCAGTTTAACTACTTTAATAATAAGAGTTAAACTCTACTTCAGTAATTAATTAAAATACAGATTCCTTGATGACAAGATACAACTCTAATTATTCTTCTAGTATAGGTCCCTAGTCTAGTCTATATAAATTACATGTGCACCATGATGAGGTAATTATCCAAAAATAAATATATAGACTAGAAGGTTTATTCGAGTGTTCATCTTCGTGCACTTGGAGTGAGGTCGTGTTATTGATCAACAATGGCTAGAGGTACGTTTTATTTAAATTATTACATGTGGTATCAGAGCTAGGTTTTCTAGCCTTGTTCTTCAGATCATCCAGTGAGATTCATTAAAAATGAAATTTTTATGCATATATTGTTCATGCATAGATGATTAAATAATAAGTATTAAGGATAAACGAGTTATAATAAATGTACTAAAAGCATGAAATTGAATTTTTAACATGCTATGATTAATTTCGTAATTTGTATTTATATATTGAAATATATTTTACGTATGTACCATAAATTTGCTTATATATTATCTGTATTAAAATTTCATGAAATTCTTGATTAATTCATGAAAAACCAAAGTTGATGAAGGATTTTGATGGTTTGATCATCTATATATGTTATTAAACCTTAAAATTAAAGAAAAGATGATTAAAACAAGAAAAATTTATGGTATATTAAAATGGGTCTGATATTGTTTCATAGAATTCAAGTAATCTTTAATGTTTGATGATAATTTTTGTGTTTTTGATCAAAATTGATGCATGGGTCATGTAAATCTAGCATAAAATCACGGTTTTAGGTCATTAATTGTGTGAAAATTGATCAAAAAATACGAAATTGGCCCTAGAACATCAAACAGACCCGAATGGGTCAAGAAAAACCCAATCGGGTCGAGTACGACCCAACTTGAGGTGGAAGAAGGTTGGGATGCGAATCCCACATGCACAAGGAGGCACGTGTGTACCATCAACCTTGGGCTATTTCGGCTTCGTTTGTTTTTCAGACTTGCGTATTTTGTTATTTTCTATTTTTTAGTGATTTTTTTTGGATTTTTTAAGGTCATGTATATATTTATTATTTAATATTAATGTTTCATTAAATAATAAATGTGTTTATGCATAAATAGTCTATGATTTTTATTTCATGATGAAATATTTTGGCATATTAGAAATATTTTGGTAGTATGTACTCTTCCTAAATAGTGTCCAAAAAATTTATACTTTCAACCTAAAGGTTAAGTGCATATATGTACGATAAAGTTTGTTATTGGAATTACAATGTAAATGTGCACATCCATATGTCATGAAATAAATACATTATGATATTGTGAATATTTTTATGTGACTTAAGAAGAATGTCATATATTATGTTATGATTTTTTAATATGACAATTAGAAATTTCGTTGTAGCATGTAAATTTTTACTACATAGAATCAATGTTATTATTAAGGATCTAAATCAGTAGCTTGGTATTAGCCAAAGCATTTTAAGTTGCATGATTTAGATAAATTGGTAGTTATTTAAAATAAGGAATTTTTTTAATAACTACATACGGTATACATCAATAAAGTTTTATGCCATGAATTTATTTGGTATATATTTGAGTTATTAAATCATGTATTCAATTGTTTATGGTATACATATATCATGTCATTATAAAAAATCTAAATCAATTTCTTGGGAATAGCCATAGCATCTTAAGTTGATTGATTTAGTTAAATGAATAGTTATTTAAAATAAAGTTTTCTTTAAATAACTATATACGGAGGATGACATTAATATGTATTTATTTATGCTATAATTGTAACAAGTTAACATGATTTAATATTATATTCCACTACAATTATTAATATGCAATAAAGAATTACGCATATATTAAGAATGTTATGATTAAAGTTCTAAATTGCTAGCTTAAGAGTAACTACAGCATCTTAAGTTAGTTGATTTAGATGAAAATTGATAGTTATTTAAAATAAAATTTCTTTTAAATAACTACATAAGAAAATGACATCGATAAAGAATATATCTGTGATATGCAATAATATTTATGCATACATGTCGGATGTTATTGTTAAGTTCTAAATCATTAACTTAAGAGCAGCCATAGCATCTTGAGTTAACTAATTTAGATAAAATAATAGTTCTTTAAAACTACATAAAGAAAAATGACATCTATAGAGTGTTAGACAATGAAACTAGTTATTTGGCCCCTCAAGGAAATAATTAATTTTATAAAATGGTTAAATGATAAAACAATATAACATTAGAGTTAAATTATCCTAGGTCCACAGGTATGTATTATTTAATTTTGGTGTTTTAAAGTTATTGTTTTATCATTAAAGTTATATAAACTCATATGCATAATGCACCTTTACCCACAGGAAGGTTTGGATTTACATTTAAATATACAATATTCAATTAAAGTATAGTTTCTTACATTTTGCAGTAATTTCTACTATTGTGATTAATAAGGCTGCTAGAATGAAATGCTATTTGGTGATGAAAAATTACTCTAATAAAGGAGTAAATTAAGTTATTTTTTGGTGTAAGAACCTTGACTTAGAGCTTTGGATGGACAACATATCCTCAACGGATAAAGTGCACAAAAGTAAATAGATTTCGATATACAGTGGGAGCAATCTAACCATTTAAGGATGCTGTACATCAAATCCTATATTAGTAAATCGATCTAGATTTCATCCTAATTGCTATAAGGTCAAGGATTATTATAAAGCCACTAAAGACCAGATTGTTAAATATGATAAGGTTTTGGCTATCACCCTCATAAGGAAGCTTTTAGGAATAAGGTCCAACAATTCTAAAAGTTATGCATGAGCACATTATGGGATTTGAGAGGCCTTGTTGCTTAACTTAAATCTTCAAAATTGAGTTTTTCAAGTAAATTTCTTATCACTTTGATATTCAACTTTTTTCCTAATGAGTATGACTATGAGAAACATATATAAAGAAAATGGTCTATCAATGAACTCTCAGTTATATGTGTTCGAGAGGAAAAAATACTAAAATAAAAATGAGATTTTGTTAGCCTAATGACTCAAGGTAAAAGGTGATAAATAGGCAAATGTGTTATAAAGGTGAAGAGAGGAAAAATGCCAATAAAGAAAATGGCATCAAGTCTTTCATTTTGTTTTCATTTAGACATATAAGGAAAGATTGCCTACAGTATAAAAAGAACTCGAAAAATAAAGTTAAACTCATTTTGTATGAATCTCTTTTGGTGATGTTCCTAATAATATATGGTGGTTGGACTTATGTTCCACGAATTATATTTCTATAACCATTTAAGGTTTCATAAAGTCAAGAAACCAAAGGAAAAGTGGAGGGAACATCTATTACAGAAATCACTAAGGACTATTAGGATCATTTTTTTTTCAAATCAAGATTTGTTTTGAACCTAAAAAAAAGGGTTTCATCTTTGTTTTGGAAATTTTTTGTGTAAAAAAAGTTTTGAATATAAATTTTTTAAGTTTTATTGTTGAAATTTCAAAAGAGAATTTTCTATTAGATTTTCATCATTAACTTGGATCCTGATTGTGAGAATAAGTTTATTAACTATTGACATGATTTCTGATAAAGGATGTGCTATAGATAAAACTCCTTCAAAGTTATAGTATAAAGATTGTGTCATAGCTCCATATAGAAATTTAAGAGAATTGACAATGATGGAGTTCTTGAAACTCTTGAGTTTGACACTTAAATTAGTTGCATTGAGGAAAAAGTAAACTAACAAATCCACTAAAGGGAGCTAAAGAAAGCACTATAGTATTTAGAGATCATACTCATTTCCTTAAGTTTATGGATTAATGTATTAAAACTACTATTGATGTCTTTATTAAAGTGACAACTAAATTGTTTTCTAAAACTTTTTTAGAATTACGGAATAGTTAGAATCCAGCTTAAGACATTTTGAACTTAGGTTGTCTAGTTAAAGTGAAGGCTTATAACTTAAACATAAGGAAACTGAATCCAAGAACAGTTAGTAGTTATAGGCTACGTAGTTAACTTAAAAGGAAAAAGGGTTTAAATATCTCTCATATTCAACTAGAATTGTTCAAGCTGGAAATGCTAAGTTTCTCATAGATCATGGGTCCAGTGGAAGTAACTTTCCTCGTAAGGTTGATATTAAGGAATAAATTTATTTAGATTGATATTTTGTAAATGACTTGATTGTTTTTCAAAACAAATATGCATAATTAAAATGAGAACAATCAAATCAAAGTACAACCTTTACAATAGATCATTAATCTCACTAACTAAAGGTGTACAAAATGTTCAAATGATTATATAATTAAGAGATTCAATGGGCAAGAAATTAGCCATTTCTATCACTTGGTTGTATACCTATAAAAGTCTAATTTTGATATTGGATATAAAGATGATCTCGTTTTCATTAGCCATGAATAGTGAAAATTTCACATTTTGGCATAAAGCTATGATAAAAAAGATGGAACCAATGGCCAATAATCCAGTCTAATAACTCGTTGAATTGTTTTTTGGTAATTTTGAATGATATAAGGTTAAACTAATGGTCAAAGTTTCACTCAAAGAAGGTATTGATTACCATGGAACTTTCTCTCCAGCTTTTGATGAAAGTTTCATTAAGAATTATCATAGCTTTTGTAGCTTATTTTTTATTGAGAGTTACATTAAATGGTAGTGAAAACAACTTGCTTAAATAGGAATCTTGAGAAGAGGTATACATGATTCTACTTAAAGGTTTCTTTGAAAAATCAATATATAGACTAAAACAAGCATCCACCAATGGTATGTAAAGTTTAACATTTATTAAAATGTTGATAATTGTTTATACCTTAGAGTTAATGGGAGTAAAGTCATAATTTTAGTCTTATATATTGGTGATAGTCTCCTTGCAAAAGTGATTTGGCTTTGTTGCATGAGACAAAGTTTTTCTTTCTCAAAACTTTGATATGAAGAATTTGAGTGAAACTTCATAGGCATAAAGATTCATAGAGATAGGTCTGAAAAACCATTAAGTCTATCTCATGAAGCCTATGTTAATATAGTTTTGGGAAGAATTAGGATGCAAAGCTATTCATTTATAAGGGTGCAAATCGTGAAGGAGATATTTCAATCTAAGCTAATATCTCCAAATAATTTGAAAAAAGAGCATATAAAAGGCATTAAATATGCATATAGTATTATGAGCCTTATGTATGATCAGGTTTATATGAAACTTGACATAAGGTTTATAGTATAAGTGCTTGGCAGATATTAAAGTAATTCTGGTCTTTGACTATGAAAGCTGCTAAAAGAATTATGTTATAAAGTAATATCACAAGCAATAAATTTGCGATATTTTATCCTTAGTTTGAGAGTTGTCAGCAAGGCCATTAAAGATCTATTATGACAACTCTTACGCAGTATGCTTTTCTATGAATGATAAAAGTGGGAGTCACAGCAAGCAAATAGATATAAAGTAGCTTGTTGTTGGAGATTATAAAAAAGAAGCAAGAAGTGGATATCCAACAAATCAGTATAAATTTAATGATAGTTGATCCCATGACTAAAGCATTGTGGACAAAACAATTTAAAATTCATGTGGATCATATAGGGCTAATTAAATTTTATCAAGATGTATTTTGGCTTCTTTGATTATGTTAATTTCACATTCTTAGAGTTTATGGACATGTTGTAGTTTGTGCACATAAAGATTGCATGTCAATAGACCTTGAATGATTATAGAAAATTCATTTATAAAGTATTATCTCATATAGTGCTCTTTTAAAGATGATCATGCATTGTAATACATGGTAGGGAATACTCGTTTTAGAATGCTATCGCCATGATTCATGCTATATGAAATCTTTAATTGAGTGGGGGTTAGACTAGAGTAACTTATAGCCATGTTAAAGTTATGGATTTAATTATCACATATTCAAGTTCTTGGTTTATCATATGGGCCAAGTGAGAGAATGTTGGACTTTATGTGGCCCTACATAATAATAAATCTACCAAGATAATTAAATCAAATTATTAAGGTGAAATTATAAAGTAAATCCTATTCAATTTAACTATTCTAGTGATAAGAGTTAAAATCTACTTTAGTAGCTAATAAGAATATAGATTCCTTGATGGTAGGATATAACTCTAATTAGTCTTCTAGTATAGGTCCCTAGTCTAGTCTATATAAATTACCTGTGCACCATCATAAGACTTACATGGGTGTTCATTTTCGTGCACTTAGAGCGAGGTTGCGTTCTTGATCAACAATGGCTAGAGGTACGTTTTATTTAAATTATTACAAATTTGTCATAACAACCAATATAGACCGAATAAATCAAAATAATATCAATCATTCAGTCAGGACAACCCGACAAAATAAGAAAGAAGGTTGGACAACCAGTCTTCCATGGCAAGATGCATTAAGCATCAAAGTAGCATGTGTGGCCATGTCCGCAGCCTGTTACGACTTTTATTTCTTTCATTTGTTTATAATTCAATGCTTAATTTGTTCGTGATGATTTGTAAATTTTTAATTGCATAAAATATTATTATTTTGATGTTTATGTAAAACTAAATGATAAATACATTATATGTATATATTATGGAATTTTATTTCATGGTAAAATATTTTGCCATGTTGAAATTTTATTGGCAATATATACTTTTCTTATAAAGTAGCCAACCTAAAGTCAAGTGTATAATTGAATACGTATAGTAAAATTTATATTTCAATTTTGTAGATACTTGATTTTGGTTACTAATGTGTAATCTCTTCTCAGAGAAAAATAGTTTTATAGGCATTTGTTTTCAAATAACAATGGTAATCCAAAAGAAATAACCATGTGTGCTTCACTGCTGCTTCTTTACCTAATGCTCTTTTATTGGAAATATCTTTTTCAAGAACAAATGATATTCAGAACAACCCATGTTTAAAGCAGCTGATATTTAGAATATTTGCATTTAGAATAGCTTGTGTTTAAATCAACCTATATCTAGAATAACTCATATTAAGAACATCTCTTATTCAAAATAGCCTATGTTTAAAATAGCTTATATTCTGAACAACTTGTGTTCTAAATAGCTTTTGTTCGAAACAACTTATTTTTAGAACAACTTTGTGGTCACCCTATTTTGTCTGAGCTAACATCCAAGGCATCAGAGGTTATTATTCGAGACACCATGGGAGGTATTCGGAGGAGCATGGATCAGTTCCTTACCATTCCTAGCTGAGGTGAGGTGTTTGGAGAACCAAAGGTATGAAAATCCACATTTACTCCTAAAAGTATCGATACACAGCCCTTATGTGTCGATATGAGTCTTCCACGTCATTAATTTTTTTTCAAAATTTTGCTATTTTTATAGATACAGAAGGGTAGCATATCGATACCTAAGGTGATGTATCAATACATGAGCCATGGTATTGATACAGGTTTATGTCATAACTAAAACAGTGATTTTTGGCCACCAGGTATCAATACAGGAGTGATAGTATCAATGCAACATGCTTTATATCGATACTATGTTCAATGTATCGGTACATTTTAGGTTTTTTACCTAGATGTATCGATACAAAACACTTTGGATCGATACATGAGGCTATGTTAGCTTGATTCCAAACAATTTTCACCTTCTATGCTATAGACACCTCATTTTGTCCGGGCTAGTTTTTGGCATTCTAGGAATTAGGTAAAAGATGATAAAATCAGAAAATAGAAATAAAAACTGAGGGATGACTGTTAGCTGGCATGTCACTAGGCACTATTAGGTGACACAGCGCCAAGCAAAAAAATTTTTTTTTGGGAAGGTCTAAAATGCCTATAGGCTATATGAAAGAAAAATATAAAATCAAAGCATCAAAGGCCACTTTTCACGGTGTCACCAGGGTCACCCAAATGAATACACAGGTTAATTTCTCACCATTTGTGACTAAGTTAAGGTAATTTGAGAAGCCACGAGTATATACAATTTTTATTGGTACATGAGTATTGATACGAGGCCTTTATGGTGCAAAAAACTTGAATTCTCATATGTAGTATTGATACTAGAGGGTTTATTAATTTTTATATCAATACAGGCCTTGGCAATAGCTAAAGTTATGATTTTTGACAAAATGTATCGATACACAAGCATGAGTATCGATACAAGTCCATGGAGTATCGATACAGGCTTCTAAGTCTCGAGATTGGAAACAATTTTTACTCTTAGTATCGTAACACACCTCTTTGCATTGATACTTAAGGGTAAAAATTGCCTTGTGTATTGATACAACATGTTTTGTATTGATACTGTAAGGCATTTTGCCTTGCCAAGGCCATTTTTCAACCTTCAAAAATTTGATTCAAACATGTTTTTGGCACCAAGAAACTGTCATAAAACATTGCAAACCTTGGCCTTGGGCCTATGATCAAATGTAAACAAATTTTAGAGTCCAAACAACCAATGACAAAGGTCACTTTCACAAGATATATGGTTCTAAGAGGGTGGCAGGCATATCATTAGCGAGAAGGCTATTGCAGCCTTTGTGCTCTGTTTCTCAGCATGACAGAACCAATGAGAAGAAAACCAACTGAGCATGGTAGCTGGAGATGTTCCCTATTCCAGAGAGAAAAATAAAAGATGCCCTTGCCTTGTCTTCTAAAAGCATTGGCTAAGCATTATATTAAAAAGAGGACTCTCTTCCATCTGATAAAAAAAAAATCTTAGCTATCAAAGAAGCTCTCCAACAATCCTAGAAAACTCTTCATCCATCCCTACAAATCCTCCATCAACTCTAACTCTTACAACTCACCAAAACACTATTCCATTGCCTTTCATTTTCAACCAACCTCTATTCCCGTAGCTCCCTAAAACCACCACCAGAACACCTTCAAAAACTCAACCTTTTACATACTTTCATCCTCAAAACACCCCATCAGCAACCATATTACCAAAAAGCTTCCTCCTTTCACCCTTTTTTGCTAAATAATAGCAAAAAGAGGGAAGGATACTCCAACCCCATTTTTAATTAAAAATTTCAAATTTTCTCTATGTTCCTAAATGTTTTCCTAACTTTGGGGATACTCTAACTCCACTACTCAAAAGGGATACTCCAATCTCATTTTTTTATTAAAAATTCAAATATTCACTTTAATCTCAACTATTTTCATAACTCTATTTTAGGGGGTACTCCAGCCCCACCTCACCGAATGGATACTCCAACCCCGCTTTTACCTCAGAAACTTAAAATTGTCTATCTTCTGGATACCTCAAACTATTGTGATAAAAATCATCATTGTCCTTTAAATTATCACCAAATCCAAACCGTCTCTAAAATTTTCATCTCGATTATTATTTAATAATCGAAAGCAATTATAAGATACATTTTGGTCGCCCTTCCTTTTTTACATTCTTTTGTTCGCGATTGCTTGCTTATGATATTATTACATTTCTCATCTTTTGCCTAACTTGTTTTCCTTTTGTAGTGACCACTGTGCATTCATATTTAAGATTTTTCTAATGAAATTTACAAGGCGACGTTTTGTGTTGGTATCTCTCCAGTGCATAATACAAAACATCCAATTTTTTAAAAATCTAATCCGAACATCATTTTTACAAAAATCTCTATGTTCCTCACATCCCGAGGTGCATAAGTGATCTAATTTTCTTTAAAAAACTTAGATTTCTATTTTCCAAAACTTCATGCATTAAAGAAAATTATATCTAAATAGAGACCAAATGGAACCGATTTAACCGAGACCAAAATGAGACATAGTTAGTAGGTACTAATTTTGAGCATCATGGGGATGCTAATCCTTCCTTGCTTGTAACCAACTGTCGAGCCCAACCAACGAATCTTTGGACTTCAGGACCTCATAAGCCTTGAAATTCATGTTTTGAGTTTCGTAACTTGTAATATTGTTTTCAATAGCCATCCGATGTTGCCTAGCCTAAAATGATCGGTGGTGACTCCAAGTTTATGGCTACTTCATGGTAGCCATCCGAGACTAGTTGAATAAGTGATTCGCCTAACGGTCTCTTCCCTTTCGTCCTTATTATTATGCCTAATCCAAGTCCCAATCATGGGATAACTCAAAGGCTCGACCATAACCAACCATCATTTATTTTAAGTCAAGTGCACTATGCCCTTTGGCGACTCCACTAGGGAGTATTTTAGAGAGTTATATCTATAACTAGCTACTTCTCACTCAGTTCTTAGTTTTTCAGTCTCCATAATTATTTAGATATAATTCTCTTTTATTTTTGCCTATTAAACTTTATGTTTTGTCCTGTGATGGTTAAGGATTATTCGTGCCCAAATAAATATTGGTTTGAATAAATATGGTAATATGGGAGTGAAACCAAAAGGTTTGATTGTCCCCGACACACACCATGCACTTGCATTTGCACTAGATTCCCACCATACACCATGGTGTGGTTAGTATCCTAATTATTAGAATGAAGTGAGCCATCCGCCTTCATGAGTAACCCTCCGCATAAGCATGGCAAGACCTTCCGAGATATAAATTACCTATGTGTCTCGTGAGTATCCCTCCGTACTTGCATAGGGAAATACATCCATTGGATTAAACCCAAACTTATGATGGGCCTAGGATCGGGTTGCCTCGACTGCTCTTACCAAATGGAGGAGCGATTTAGATACCGAAGTAGGCATCAACTTAAACCCATATAGTGAACCCTGCAAGCTAAACCATGTTAAGCTATATTGGATGCTGCTAGAGTAACTCGAATATTAGGGTCACTCGAGGAAACATTTCTTACCTTTACTCCTATATACAATTGGTTATGTGGGCAATGATAGGTGAACGTTATCACCTATCCATTAGGATATGCCATGATGTTCAATGGCTAATCCTCTTTAATAAGTGTGTAAGGACAAGTGAATGCCATTACTTGGAATGCCATCTTGAAATAGTCATATCTGACCAAGATAAGTCGTCATGCTGCCTAAACGATAGGTTAGCATGTGTTTAACATAGATGGTGATGAACGAACATCACTGGTTGGATGGTCAATCTTAATCCTCGCGAGGTATCATGTTGCTTCATAAAGAGGCAATTTTAATATAGACATGTTGGCCTGCTGCCTGTTTAATGGCTCAACATTTATATTCATCATGTCCGCCCTAGGCATCGTACCGCCTATTCTTAGGGAAAATTTTGTGATACACTTTTACTATTCTTTCATTTCTTTATCTTTTACCTAGTATTTTGTATTAGCTACTAACTCGTTCTCTTTTTGCTTTTCTTTTTCACCATGCATCATTTCATCATAATTACTATCATCATGGGACAATTGGCTCTAATGGATTAATGTTCACCAAGGGGCATCTATCATGGAGCAACAATCCACTTCAGAGTTAAAGCCCTTTGAAAATGTTCGAGCATGGTTGAAGTGCCGACAATGTGAAGATAGAGATGTCCTTAAACCAGGGCATGTCTCAATAGTGCATGAAAGGATCAAGATAGGCTACTGTGAAAATGATCGACAAGATCTAAGGATTGTACGGACCGATTGAAACAGTACTGAAAGGGAATCATTCACTTAGAGATACAGAGATATCGCTCTTCTACTTTAAGTTCGTTTGGATATTGGTTTATTGCAAGCAGCCTCTCAATTTGGAATCTAGCATACCGATGTTTCACTTTCAATCATGAAGACTTGGCTTCCACGGTTGATAAATACATTGCGTTACCCAACATTGAAAGGGCAAATGTCGATAGGATATACTATAAAGCATTGAATCCTTCAGCCTTCAAGAAAAGATTGGCTTAAATCCTCAGGGCAACAGAGTCTTGGATTGAGAGTCATATCAAAACAAAGGGGAACAATGAATGTATCTCATGGGCCAGTTTGAAAAAAGCAATGGAAAGTACAGTTGACATTCGAAAAACCCAAGATATCTATGCTTTGGCAATATATGGTCTGGTTATATTCCCCAAGATATTAGGCTATGTTGAAGCCACTGTAGCAGATGTCTTTTCTCGTTTATGCTGCAACATCAATCTCGCCTTAGCCATCATTAGCAAAATTTGAGCTCTTAATTTGTAAGAAAATAGGTATAGGGTATTTCATTGGATATAAATCGCTCCTTCACATTTGGCTCGTCAATCACTTTGGCCTGGTAGGACATCGAACTACTTCTTACCTAGTTTTCACCCTATCTCTAAGGTAATTAAGAAATAATGGCCTCAAGACAAATCTGGAGAGCAATGGGTCTGAAATTTCCAAAACCTTAAGGGAGAGGAGGTAACATGGAAGGCCCTTTGGTTTTCCCCACAAACAGTCATATACTAGTGCAGAGATTACAGCTGCATGCCATTCATGGGATTATGGGGGAGTACTAGCTGCGACCTTCTTTTAGTCCTTCAATAGTTTTGATGCCGTCAGTTCATCCCCTTCATCCAAGACCTAGAGTTATAGGATTTCAACTATGGTGAGCTCGACTACAAGTCAAAAGTCCAGCTAGCCTTTCATGCATGGAAACAAACCTACCGTATGGAGAGATATTAGAGAGGGAGTAGTATGACCCTAGGATATGATGAATGGAGGATCCGTTGAATTAATGACACCGTACCTCTCTCTGGTATCGGGACATCAAAAATGCCAATTGATGAATTTTCTTTTGAAATTAAATTGCTCAAGTGAGAGTTCGAACAAGAAAAGGCAACCTTTGCCAATGAGATCGCTCGATTAAAAGAGGAAAATAGTCAATTAAAAATGGACCTATATCTCAGGATGGCGAGATGAGTAGGGCTATCAAGGAGAAAAACCACCTCAAGGAAGATCTTGAGAGCTTAAAAAGAGGCTATGTGACTCTTAACAAAGTAAGCAAGTCCTGAAGACTTTGAAAGTCATCGATCAAGTGGAGGAGAGAAATTACTACTCTTAAGAAGGAACTACACCAATAGAGAAAAATTGATAGGGTCAATAGGGAAAAATTTGTTAGAACCCAGGCTCTTGTATCAACTTATCGAAGGAGAAATGAATAGTTAGAGGCTTGGTCTGAGATTTGAGAGTAAACCAGGCCGAAAATAGAGTTCTAACACTCAGAATCCAAGACTTAGAGGATTCTCTTCAAGCTCACCAAGGCCAAGCTGATGCACTAGTGAGAGCTTCTGAATAGTGGGAGCAAGAATAGCTTCAAATGGTTGATCACGCATGCCAAATCTATCAGGACTATCATCACCATCTCACAAAACAGATCCAAGCAGCTCAGTTGGAGGCCAAGAACATGATAGATGTAGCCCGACCCTTAACACATGATATATTACCCATCGAAGCCTATGAGCAAGAGTTGATGTATTTCTTAGACCATGTAACCAAGCAATGTAACCATGTCAGGCATTTTCAAATGTAATCACATGTAATTAAGGCATTTTGTTGCTTTAATGAAAGATGTTGTTGGTGGAGCTACCTTTTTATCCAATTATCCTTTTTGCATTTGCATAACTAACCTAATCCTTTCATGGTTTTTTTATTCATGATTGCATATTCACTCTTATTGCATCAAACATATGCATGAACAGACCATAAAGGCTTAATCCAAAAATAATTTAAAGTGAAGGTGATCCAAAACATGGAATCTACAGTTTGCCATTAGTACAACACTCGCAATCATCGAAAAGTGATGGAAAACAATCACTAGGCTCACTTTAAAAGACTTAAACTCATGTCTAGAGAGTCCCAAGAGTAAGCACTCCGTAAGCATGAGGAAATTCAAGCATAAATCACTGAGCTAAGTAAATTGCTATCCAATACGTTAAAGGAAAAAAAGCAGACGAGCGCGGCCAAGACAAGGGGAAGAAATAGCCCACCCTGAAAGAATTTAAATGGTGGTATTTAGGCCACCAATGCACAAGAAAGGGTACTACATAGGCATCACCCTCTGGCAACGAACATCCCATAATTTTAGCCATTTATTTATATCAATCCTGCAACAGCATCCTACTTAATTCAAGGATTTCAAGGTATGGGTTCTTCACTATCAAGGCTTATAGTCTCAAACCTCGATGATCACATAGAGCAGGAGAAGGCAAAGAGGCCCTTAGAAAATGATGAGGACTTGGACAAGTATCATTCATTAGAGAAGCATCTTTGAGCTATAAAAGGAAGTAACAAATTTGGAATCATAGACGCAAAGTCATTAGGGCTAGTTTCGAGCCTCGTCATCCTGCCTAAGTTTAAAATGCCTGATTTTGAAAAATACAATGAGACTACTGACCTTACTACCTATGTTCGCATGTACTATCATAAAATGGTTAGACACGAAGAGGACGAGAAGCTATTGATCCATTATTTCCAAGACAGCCAGACTGGGGTAGCCTTCTAATGGTACATAAGACTTGATTGTGCCAGAATTCAAACATGGGCAGACTTGGCATGCATATTCCATGAATAGTATAAGCATGTGTCTTATTGGGTTTTGGATCATTTTTTTTTTCATGAACATGGAAAAACAATCTTCTGTGAGTTTTAGACAGTATGCTCAGAGATGGAGGGAGGAGGCAGCAGAAGTTCACCCTTCTCTAACTGAAAAAGAATGACAGTTATGTTTGTTGGCACCTTATGAGCTTCTTACTATGAAAGGCTAGTAGGAAGCGCCACAAAAAATTTTATTGATATGGTTTTATCAGGTGAAATGATTGAGAACGCCATCAAGAGTGGTAGAATATCCACCGAGGAAGCACTTAGATCAATAAAAAAGACAGCAAATAAAGGTGAGAAGAGGGAAGTGAATGTTGTAGGTAAAAATCATGTAGGTTAGGTTTAATCAAAGTCTATATCCAGCGCAGCCTATGTATTTCCCAAACATGTTGAATACGAGTTTTACCCCTTACTCATTAGCACCACAACTAGTACGCTATCGGGTTCGCTCTTGCAATGAGCTTTGCACCAATTCCCATGCAAAATGCAACCTAAAATGCATAACCGTGCAAAATACACAACCACGAGAGCTTCGAATAGCAGCAAGCGTCTAGAGAAAGGGAGCACTTTGAATCACTCCCTTACTCGTATAAAGAGATTTACACCCGCTTATTGGCAGGCAAACTAGTGGTTCCAATATTCATGAACCCAAGATCACCACCGTACCCCAAATGGTATGATTAGAACGTTTATTGTGAATACCACACGTGAGCGCAAGGCCACTCCATTGAGAATTGTACTTCATTAAAAAAGGGTGTAGGGTTTATTAGAAAAAAAAGTGATCAAGATTAAGCATGGTCCAAGACTTAATATGGGGGCCAACCCATTCTCTAATCTTGTTAAACCGAGAGTGAATACGATAATCGATGAAAAAGGCTAAAAAATGTAGGAAAAGTTAAAACCCCGATGAGCAAGGTCTGACGAGCTTTCATGAAAACTGAAATAGTAACAGATAACAAAAGTCAAAAAAAAATAATATTGGTACATCTTACCGCTACTGCGATCAAGAACACTACTTGCAACATTGTGATCAGTCTGAAATCAAGTTCTA
Source organism: Adansonia madagascariensis (assembly GCA_038381835.1). Taxonomy (NCBI): domain Eukaryota; kingdom Viridiplantae; phylum Streptophyta; class Magnoliopsida; order Malvales; family Malvaceae; genus Adansonia; species Adansonia madagascariensis. The sequence continues at coordinate 58,968 of JBBYHL010137738.1, read as the reverse complement.
CAAATAGTGGGATGGACATGATGATCCGTCTATCAATTGCCACTGATAAGGAGAGACCCGCTGATGGTCAGATCTCTAGTTGTTTGAGAAAAAAAAGCTAATAAATGTTTTAGCCAGTACACTGCAAGATGGATGGAGGAGGCTACCTAGATTCATCCTTTACTGATAGAAAAAAAGATGATTATTAGATTCATTGGCACGTTATAAGCCCCTTATTATGAAAAGGTACCGAGAAGCTTCTCGATAAACTTTATGAATGTGGTTATTCTCTGTAAGACGATCGATGAGGCCATAAAAAATGAATTAAGTAGAAAAAATATCTGCAAGGACAAAAGGAAAGGAAAGATGAAGGCTAGTAAGCAATCAAAATCTAGCACTAAAGCTAGTTCATCTTAAACTCGTGCTGAGTTAGACCTAAAGGAGATAATCATTGAAAAAAACTACAAGATTGTGGAAAATAGAGAAGAAGTTCGGATGCCAATGAATTTGATTGGAAAATCCTGGTGCAAGCTAAGCTACTTAATGCAACCGAGAAGACAAAGAAAAAGATTAACAACTTCTATAATTTCCATACTATTTGCTGCCATACTCTTTAAACATGCAAAGAGTTTCGCACAATGGTTCAAAGGATGATGAACCAAGGTAGCATCAAATTCTATGATGAAAAGCAAACCCCATATACCAAGTCTACAAATGCAACACCATCTATCAATTTATTAGAGGAAGAAGAGGGCAATCTTCCTTATAGGATTGGAAGTCCATTGATTTTGTGCAACAATCGACCAAGAGTTAAAGTTGACCTTGTTCAGCCTCCAACAAAGATGATCATTCAACTTTCATCTCCCTTCCTGTATAAAGATGATAAAGCAGTTCCATGGAGCTATGAAAGTAAAACCTTAATCATCAAAGAATCTAGCCAGCAAGTAGTAAGCGTTAACTTTTTAAGGCCAAGTCACCTAACTCAGAACGGCTGATGTTACGCCGCAACAGCATCAAAAAATAGCACTCAGTAAGAAAATGCTAATCTTGTTTCTCAAGCCCGGAGTTTGCAACCCAGAACTTAGATTCAATAGTTGTTAAGGATCCAGTGAGGAGAAAGAAGCTACGAAATTCATCAAATTCATCAAGCACATTGAATACAGCATAGTCGATTAGTTGAACAAGCAACCTGCCAAGATATCAGTGCTGTCACTACTGTTGAATTTAGAATCTCACAGGAATGCCTTCCTAAAGGTTTTGAATAAGGCCTATATCCCTTCCGACATCATTATAGGTTAGTTGGATTGGCTAGTGAACAACATCACCATTGGCAATTACATATCTTTTAGTGATGATGATATCTCGCATGGGGGAATAAGAAATTACAAAGCCTCCATATCACCACATATTGTGAAGGCACCATGTTGCCTAAAGTGCTCATTGATGACGAATCAGCTTTAAATGTAATGCCCATGTCATGCCTGAACAAGCTCTCTATTGACACATCTCATATTCAAAATAGTCATACGATTATGCAAGTATTTGACAGAACTTGCAAAAATGTTATGGGGAACATCACCATTCCACTCTAAATCGGCCCATGTGCTTACGAAATTAATTTTCATGTGATGGACATTGCTCCATCATATAACTGCCTATTGGGAAGGCCTTGGATTCATTATGCTAGAGTAGTGCCATCATCTTTGCACCAAAATCTAAAATTCTTCATTGAGAATAAAGTTGGCAGTATCGAAAGAGAAGAAGATATCATTGCTGCTACCTCAACTGATGCTCCACTTGTTGAACTTGACAAAGATATCCTAGAATCATCTTTCCAATCTTTTGAGTTTGTCAATGCTACTTATGTCAAGGAAAAGTTATCGATAGGTCAGCCTTACTTATCAAAGAGTACTCATATGGGCTTGAAGTTGACTTTTGACAAGGGTGCCAAATCCAAAAAGGACTCAAAAAACACTTTCAAGAAGTTGTAGAATCCTTGAAAGTGGTCAACTAAATCGACAAAAAAGGGCTAGGATTCAAACCCAATGCATAGCAAAAAAGAAAATAAGCTCAGAAAAAGCATGAAAAGAGGATAGCCCGTCTGTCAGGATGAGACATGAAGGATGAACCAATGATGTTCCCACTATTTCGAGAAAGTTTTTGCCCAAGGGGACATGTAAATACTGGTTCTGCTAACACTATGCTAATATTGGACAAGATATTTGAGTATTTCTCCATCAATGCGATTAATGAGCTAGAGATGCAACCACACGTCTAGAGACTAGTCTGTGCCCTTCAGGGTTTGTTCCAAGTGTTTGGATAAGACTGAGACTCTTATACTATTCAAGTCTATTTCAAAGTAATGCTATGAATTAAACCTTCATGCTCTCGCCCCAAAGCATTGTAGGATGATTTGTATGGGCAACTTTTATCAAGTATTATGAATGAAAATGACTAAACATTTTGCATTTATTCTTTGTGTTCATAGCAACCTTAGACCTTTCTTCACATATTTTTCCACTCATATTTTTTTTTTCATATTTTCAGGTGTTCTGATAAAATGACATGAATGTTTATACTAAAGCTTCAGAAATTGATTTTGAGCAACCGATCTATGTCAGTGAGGTCAAATCTGAAGAGGATCCTGAAGAGAACCTCGTGCCCCTAGGCTTATTAAGACTAGTCAAATAGGAAGAAAAATAAATATTACCCCATGAAAAACCTACTAAAACCATAAACCTAGGAATAAAGGAAGATCAAAAAGAGGTTAAAATCAAAACCTTCATAAAGCCATCAACTTCAGCTGAACTAATAAGTCTCCTTTAAGAATATCGAGATGTGTTTACCTAGTCTTATCAAGACATGATTGGATTAGATACCAATATTATAGTCCATAAACTTCCTCTCAAACCTGAATGCAAACCAATCCAACTAAAGTTAAGGAGGATGAAACCAGAAATGCTCTTTAAGATTAAGGAAGAAGTCAAGAAAGAATTTGAAACGGGATTTCTTGAGGTAGCTAAATATCCTAAATGGGTAGCCAACATAGTCCCAGTTCCTAAAAAAGATAGTAAAGTGCAAATATGTGTAGACTACAGAGACCTAAATTGAGCCAGCCCCTAGGATAATTTTTCCCTACCTTACATTGAAACATTAGTAGACAACACTGCAAAAAATGCATTATTTTCTTTCATGTATGGGTTTTCAAGCTATAATCAAATCAAAATGGTAGCTAAAGACATGGAAAAGACCACTTTTGTAACCATGTTGGGAACTTTTTGCTATAAAGTGATGCTTTTTGGGTTAAAGAATGCCAAGGCAACATACCAAAGGGCTATGGTAACATTGTTGCATGACCTTATACACAAAGAAATAGAGGTCTATGTGGATAACATGATCGCCAAATCAATAAAAGAGAGTGAACATGTTGCCAATCTATGAAAACTCTTTAAAAGGCTACACAAAAACCAACTCAAGCAAAATCCTACCAAATGCACATTTGGTGTCACCTCTGGTAAATTATTGGGGTTCATTATGAGCGAGAAAGGAATAGAGGTGGATCCTGACAAGATTAAGGCTATTCAAAACCTACCGCCACCTTGAACTCAAAAAAAAGTGAGAAGTTTCTTGGGAAGACTGAACTATATAGCCTGATTCATATCTCAGTTGATCAACAACTTTAGGCTATTAAAGAAACAAAATCTTGGAAAATGGGATCAAAAATGCCAAAAAGCTTTCGATAAGGTCAAACATTACCTTTTGAACCCTTTAGTACTTATGCCACTAATGCCCGGATGATCACTAATCCTGTGTATATCAATTTAGACAAGTCAATGGGCTGTGCATTAAGAGAACATGGTGAATTAGGAAAAAAGGAATAGGCTATCTATTACTTGACCAAGAAATTTACAGAATATGAAAATAATTATTCATTTGTAAAGAAGCTATGTTGCATTTTAGCTTGGACAGCCTAAAGTTTAAGGCAATACATGCTGTACCACACTACATGGTTAATCGCTGATCTTAATCCCACCAAGTATTTATTCGAAGCCATCGCCTTGTCCAAGAGATTAGCCAGATGCCAAGTTATGCTTTTTGAGTACAACATAGTGTATGTAAACCAGGAAGCCATTAAAGGCATTGCAATGGCAAACTTTTTGGCAAGTCAAGCCATAGTTGACTATCAGGCTTTAAACTTTGAGTTCCCTGATGAAGACTTGATATGCATATTTGAGGTAAAGAATATGGTCAAGTGTGGGTCATCATGAAGAGTGTACTTTGATGGAGCTTTAAATGCACCGGGATATGGAATTGGGGTAATTCTTATCTCACCTAAGGGAAACCATTACCTTTTCACAGCCAAATTGAACTTTCACTGCACCAACAACATAGCCGAATATGATGCATGCATTATGGGACTCCAGACAGCCATTAAAAGGGGCATTCAAACACTACAAGTGTTTGGAGATTCAACCCTTGTCATTTACCAATAAGAAAGAAGAATGGCAAACACATGATGTTAAATTAATCAACTATGGGAATCTGTTATCAGAGCTCAAGAAAGAGTTTGATGATATTAGCTTTCAACATCTACCTCGAGAAGAGAATTGCTGATGCCTTGGTAGCTTTATCTTCTATGTTTAAAGTCAATCAAGAATCAAACATTGCTTCTATCTAAATGAGCATCTATTCAACCCTGGTACATTGCCAGAATATTGAAAAAGAGAAGGATGGTTTGCTATGGTATCACAACATCCTTCAATACATCAAGGATCAATGGTACCCAGAAGCTACCACTAAAGCTGGTAAAAGAACCATCAAATGATTAGCTATGAACTTCATTTTGGATGGTGAGATTTTATACAAGAAAGGCTAGGATCAGGTATTACTCTAATGCGTGGATGCCTTCAAAACTAAAAAAAATTTATGGTATGCATGCTAATGGACATCGAATGGCAAGACAAGTCACGTGATCAGATTATTTTTAGTTGACTCTCGATAAGGATTGCATTGACTATGCTCAAAAGTGTCATAAATACCAAATCTACGCTGACAAGATCAAAGTCCCACTGACACTTTTACATGTTATGATAGCTTCATGGCCCTTTTTTATGTGGGGCATGGACATGATTAGACCAATTACACTCAAGGCTTCTAATAGGCATCACTTTATTTTAGCCACAATCGATTATTTCACCAAATTGGTAGAGGCAGTTTCTTATGCCAAAGTCAACATATCTATCATGTGCAAATTTATGAAATGGGACATCATCTGTAGATATGGTCTTCCCAAATAAATCATTACTGATAATGCATGCAACTTGAAAAACAAGATGATGCAAGCACTTTGTTCTTAGTTCAAGATTCAACAATGAAACTCTGTCCCATACCATCTGAAGATGAACAGAGTAGTTGAAATAGCAAACAAAAATATCAAGAAGATAGTTGAAAAGATGGCTGAAATGTACAAAGATTAGCAAGAAAAGTTGCTTTTTGCTTTACATGGTTATCGTATAGTTGTATGAACTTCTACAGATGCTACCCCATTTTCCTTGATCTACAAAATAGAGGCTGTCCTATCTATCAAGGTTGAAATCCTTTCCCTCAAAGTTTTAATGGAATCATAACTTGAAGAGGCTGAATAGGTTAAAAACTGATATGAACAGCTCAATCTCATCAAAGAGAAAATAGTTAAAGCCATCTATCATGGCAGATGTATCAAAAGTGCATGATGAGAGCCCATGACAAAAAGGTTCATCCTCATTAGTTCTAAGAAGCTAACCTGGTGCTTAAACAAATTCTCCCGATCCATAAAGATACTCGTGAAAAATGGACCCTAAATTGGGAAGGGCCATACATGGTGAAATGCATATTCTCTAGAGGAGCCCTAATCTTAACCAAGATGGATGGCAGTGACCTCCCCATCCCTATGATCTTTGATTCCGTTAAGAAATGCTATGGCTGAAAGGACTTTAGGATGAAAATTGGAAAGGGCATCCTATTAGTCCTTTGCCTACTACTCACCAAAACAAAGAACGAAAATCTAAAAAAAAAAATTACAAAACAAAACAATAAAAGCAAAACTAGAAGAAAAAAGAGAAAACTAGATTAAGTTGAAAATTTGAGAGGGTAGTTTAAGTGATCAGACCTCTCCATTCAAACTAAGCTAAGCCCCAACCATCATTAGCCTAAAACCAATCTTCCCCATATTCAAGACCCTAAGTCATAACCTAACCTATCTGTTCTGTGTTAACCAACCTTAATAAAACCTCATTTATACTTACACTCGAAAAATAAGAATCGCTTAACTTTAAGGCCCCATTCCATCATAGGGTAATTGAAAGAATCTTTTTATGAGTCAGCCAACACTAAATGGATTAATTGCTTGAGAGAAATCTCTAAAGACAGTCAGTGAAGAATTCATGTCATCAACATCAAAGCCAATTGATTGAGAAAACTTCTTTTATCTCTTTTATATTTTAAAATTTTTCACAATCTCATGAGTTTGTCACAACTTGTACCCTTTTTCTTTGAAGGAAAATACAACTATTTGATATCTTGCAAAACCTTTTTATAGCCTCTATTCCATGTTGCATCATGTTTATTCGTTAATTGATAATGCTTGATAAATGGACGAAACCGATAATAAGATTTCCTAGCATTACTTGGAAAGATAAAACTTTGCATGAACTTTATTTCATGTTTAAAGACTAAGAATGAACTCTTAGGGTCATAACTAGTCTTGCTCTATGACCTCACATCTTAAAAATTTGCTTAAAACCTCCTCCCAATAGCTGGTCATGAACCTTTTATACCTTTAAAGAAGGGATAACTTTATCATTTATAGCCTCTGAAAATCTAGAGCAAGATTGACAAACCCTAGGCAAAAGGCCAAAGAAAGTCCAAAACCAGCCATTAGATTAGGCCTTTAAAGCTATTACCCTTGTATCATTTAGGTAGGCATTTGCATCTTCATGCATTATGTAGCATTTAACATCTTTTAGGTATTAGCTCCTATATATAAACGTCAAATTTATAGGGAACCTAAGGTACAATTTTCTAATTTTGAGAAACCTTAAAAGGCTTCAAGTAAGTATCTTTGACCTTACGAGCTTATTGAAAATCATCGATGAGAAGCATCCCAAACTTATTTTCTTTCAATCCTGAAAGAGTAGGATGCTTACTAAAGCCTAAACAAGTTAGTGGCACCTACCTTCCTTAATCCTCAAAGCCTACAAAAGCTGATGGCAACTACCTACCTTAGTTCTCAAAGAGCAAGATGCTTCCCTACCTCGAAGCCCATACATGTTGGTGGCAACTACCTATCTCAATCCGAAAAAGCAAGACGCTTATCAAAGCTCACACAAGCTAGTGGCACCATATAAGCTACCTCAGTCCTCAAAAAGTAGGATGTTTTCTTACTTTAAAGTCCACATAAGTTGGTGGCACATATTTACCTTACTCTACAAAGTACTGGATGTCTTTCTTCACTTAACTTAAAGCTCGCACAAGCTGGTGGCACTTGTCTATCTTAGTTCACAAAAAGCTAATGTCTTTTTTTACCTACCTCAAAGCCCACATAAGTTGATGGCACCCGTTTGAAAAAAAAATTAAAAAATAACATAGTAGGGAGGTCAAACCCTACAAAACACTTCAAAATCTTCTTTTCTATAGGTTTTTTAACCTATCTAGACATGATACTAAATAACTTTCCACTTCTCAGTAGGCACACATATCCATCATCCCATCCGAATAGAATGGTGTTTATTTATCTTTGCCTTGTTCCTAATACTTAGCAACGGCCAAATAGGGGTAGCTGTATACACCTCATTTTATCTAGGCTAGTTTTTGACATCAAAGGAGTTATGTAAAAGATGATAAAATTAGAAAATAAAAATAAAAACTGGAGGATAACTATTGGGTGTTGTATCACCACTTTTAAAATTGATGAAGGTCTAAAATGCCTATAGTGCGTATTAAAGAAAAATATAAAATCGAGGCATCAAAGGTCACTTTTCATGGTGTCACCAAGGTCATTCAGATGAATACATAGGTCAATTTCTTATCGTTTGAGACAAGTTAAGGTAACTTAAGAAGCCACAGGTAGGTGTAAGTTATATTGGTACACGAGTATTTATACGAGGCCTTTATAGTGAAAAAACTTGAATTTTCACATGTAGTATCGATATTAGAAGGTTTGGTCTCGATACCTAAGTTGTGATATCGATACCTGGCATGTTTGTATCGATACAAGCCTTGGCAATAGCTAAGTTGTGATTTTTGGCAAAATGTATCACAAGCAGCAGTATCGATACAAGTCCATAGAGTAGCGATATAGGCCTTTAAGTCTCGAGACTAGAAATAATTTTTGCTCTTAGTATAGATACACCTCCTTGTATCGATACTCAAGGGTAAAAATTGCCTTGTGTATTGATACAATATGTTTAGCATTGATACAGTAAGGAATTTTGCCTTGTTCAAGCCATTTTTCAACCTTCAAAAATCTGATTCAAACATGTTTTTGGCACCATGAAATCATCATAAAACATTACAAACCTTGGCTTTGGCCTATGGTCGGATGTAAATAAATTTTAGAGCCCAAACAACCAATGACAAAGGTTACTTTCACAAGATATATGGTTGTATAAGGGTGGTAGGTATATCATCAGCTGGAAGGTTGTTGTAGCCTTTCTACTCTCTTTTTCAGCATGACAGAACCAATGAAAAGAAAACTAGCTGAGCATGGTAGTTAGAGATGTTCCCTGTTCCAAGAGAAAAAATAAAAAATGCCCTTGCCTTGTCTCCTAAAGGCATTGGCTGAGCATTAGAATTAAAAAGAGGACTCTCTCTCCTGCAATCCTAGAAAACTCTTCATCCATTCCCAAAAATCCTCCATCAACTCCAGCTCCAACAAATCATCACAATACTATTACATTACTTTTCACCCGCAACCAACCTCCATTCCTGTAGCTTCCTAAAACCACCACCAAAACACTTTTAAAAACTCAATCTTTCATATACTTTCATCCTTAAAGCACTCCATCAGCAACCATATTACCAGAAAGCTTCCTCTTTTTGCCTTTTTTTTTTTGCTAAACAATAGAAAAAGAGGGAAGAAACTGAGCATAAAGTTACTGCTTAAAAAAAGGAAGAAACTTAAAGCTTTTACTGGTATATTTTTTACCTTGTTCCATTTTTTTTGATAATTCGTTTCATTTTAGTGAGCCTTTCATGCTGCCATGTCCTCCCAATACTTTCATGTATCTTTATTGCCTTGGTTGTAATAGTCCTAGGATCTCAATGACCTTCTTGACACCTTGATGTTGTTCAATATATAAACTCACCATGCTTCATTTTCATCATCATACAGCCTCTTTTCATGCATATTTTGCCATGTTCATTCCATATTCACATATCCATTTCATATTTAAATAGTCACCTTAATGTGTCTTTGGTATGTTCAAATATTTTTCTTGTGTTTTAAGGAGGCTCATGAAATAAAAATGTTGTTTTGACAACTCTAACATCCACTCCTTTGCATAAATATGTTTATATCATCTTTATGCACCCTATTTGTCATCTTCTTGCATTTATGTCACCCATTTCCATGTCAACATGTCATCTTTGCATGTTTGCATGTTTAGTCCATGTTTATCTTTGTATGCGATGTCTTTTGTTCATTATATCTCCACTAAAATGCTTGCTTGTTTCTTACAAACTAATTTTTAGAAACCTCCCCAAGTTAAGTTTATGTTACCTTTACTAGATTAAGAGTAGCATGGACTTAATGTTTTCATCAAATTAGTCTCCCAATCTTGGGGCAAATCAACATTTCAGCTCTGGATTCATGCTAAAATAAGTTTTGTCTTTTTTAAAAAAAGAATCCTTTTTAGTATTAATCCCTGATCTTGAGTCTCGTGTTTCTTTTGGTGACATGGTCAATGGGTTGTTCCAAGGTCCCAAACTACCCTGGGATTAAGGAATGAACTTATGAAGCCCATGTTATTTGCTGTCACAGATGTTCAAATGTCTTAGTCCCGAGTCTATTTTCGAAAAAAACCATAATATTGAAAAATCCACCCTGTTTTTGCTTTTGCAGCACTGTAGTTCGAACTTAAAAAATCATTATTGAACCACAAAATATTTCTTTTGATTTTTCTAATATTTTCTTTATAGGGCATTGAATTACCTTTCTAAGGGTGTCTTATTTGCCCTGGATCATCCCGGACGAGGGAGTTATGATTTTTTGAACCTTTGCTATCCGAAACCCTTGGAACTAGAGTGCAACATTCGGTTTGGGCCATTATGGCCCATCAGATGATTTTTACAAAATTTCTAAATATTTTTCCCAAAAAGTTCACAAAATTCCCTTTTCGAAAAGGTATTATCTATGAACTAACTATCTCGGATAAGCTTGGAAGGATTTTTCAAAATTCATCATGCCCTTTTAATTGTACATGCTACCAGTGCTAAGACAAACCTAACTTTGAAAATTAATTCCACCTAGAAAGGGATTTTCTAGAATTTTTGGAATATTGTTATATTAAACCTTGTTGAGTTACCTTTCGAACGATACCTTTCGAATGATACCTTATTTACCCCTAAAGCTTTCAGATGTACCCAAAAAATGTGGGAATAGAGGGGACATAATGTTGTCCCCTATTTTTAACCTAATTTTTGAATCTCCTTTTATCGAGGCATTTGAATGTCTCAAAATGTATCTGGTTGATTCCCCACAACATCAGCCCCTTTTGACTCGAATCAAAGTTAAAATATAAAAAAAGGATTTCATATTAAACTTTTCGCTAGTAGAGATACCCCAACTTCATTACTCCCAAGGGTACACTCTAATCCCATTTTTAATTAAGAAATTCAAATTTTCTCTTTGTTCCTAAATGTTTTCCTATATTTGGGGATACTCCAACCCCACTACTCAAAGGGGATACTTCAACCTTAATTTTTTATTAAAAAATTTAAATTTTCACTTTAACCTCAACTATTTTCATAACTCTATTTTAGGGGTACTCCAACCCTACCTCATCGAAGGGATACTCCAACCTCGTTTTTACCTCAAAAACTTAAAATTGTTTATCTTCTAGATGCCTTAAACTATTGTGATAAAAATCATCATTGTCCTTCAAATTATCACCGAATCTAGATTGGTCTCTAAAATTGTCATCTCGGTTATTATTCAATAATCGAAGGTAATTATGAGATACATTTCGATCGCCCTTCCCTTTTTATGTTCTTTTGTTTGCGATTGCTTGCTTATGATATTATTACGTTTCTCATTTTTCACCTTTGTAGTGACTATTGTGCATTCATATTTAAATTCATTTTCTAGTAAAATTTATAAGGTGATGTTTCATGTTGGTATCTCTCCCGTGCATAATACAAGACATATAATTTTTTAAAAATCCAATCCAGACATCATTTTACAAAAACCCCTATGTTCCTCACATCTCCAAGGTGAATAAGTGATCTAATATTCTTTAAAAAACTTGGATTTCCATTTTTCAAAACTTTATGCATTAAAGAGAATTATATCTAAATAAAAACCAAATGGAACCAATTTAACTGAGACCGAAGTGAGACGTAGTTAATAGGTACCGATTTCGGGCATCGTGGGGATGCTAGTCCTTCCTTACGCGTAACCAATTTTTGACCCCAACCAATAAATCTCTGGACTTTGTAGGCCTTGAAATCAGTGTTTTGAGTTTCGTAACTCGTAATATTATTTTCAATAGGCATCGATCTTGCCTAGCTTGAAATGATCGGTGGTAACTCTAAGTTTGTGGCCATTTTATGCTGGCCATCTGAGATTAGTTGAAGAAGCGATTTACACGACGGTCTTTTCCCTTTCGTCCCCATTATTATGCCTAATCCAAGTCCCAATCATGGGATAACTCAAAGGCTTGACCACAACCAACTATCATATGTTTTAAGTCAAATGCACTATGCCTTTTGGATCACCTAAAGTTTTAAAAGCCGGACATGTGGCGACACATACCATTGCATTAAAACTCAAATTTGGTCACGACTTTGGCCTAAAAAATCATACAATATTAGTCATAATTTTATACAAATCATGTGGATTTCTTTTTTTGGCTTTAAACATTGGATCGTCACATTTTGGAAAGGTCCATTAAGCTTGCATAAAAGCATTTCATAAGAAAATCTAGTTTAATAAAGGGCAAAAGTGAGATTGCTCATTTATCAGCTCATGCATGACTTTCTTTATCTACAAGAATCAAGATTAACCAATCAAATGTTAAAAGTTGGCACCTTGTTATAATGACTCATTATGTTGTACACAATAAATGTTCTAAATGCCCTCTTTACTAGGTAATTTTGGTAGCTAAAATATAGTCCTCTATAATCTTATTTTCATGCTTAGCCAAAAGAGATCAAACACATATTATCACAACCTCATAAAAACAGTATTCCCAAAACTTTTCCTTCACCTTCTACAACTTCTATTTCCTTTATTTTCACCCTTTATACTTACCTTTATTAATGCTATAACCAAAAAGCTCCATATTTTCATTCCCTTCTTACTAATCAATAGCAAAGAGAGAGGAGAAAGTAAGCTTAAAGCTGAAGTGTGCCTTGATTTTGAGGTCTAATAACCCTTGTGCTGGTGACTTGGTTAATTGGTTGTTCTATCATCCAAAACTACTCCGAGATTGTTTGAATAAGCTTGTTAAGACATTCGATTGTCTATAATCCAAGCCTAGTTCTAGGGAACCCCAAAAGATGAAAAAAAATCCCTTATTTTATGCTGGCAGCATCATAGCAGTGAATTAAAATAAAATTTTTAAAAAACTAATGATTTTTTTTAAATTTTATGATATTTTTACTCAAAGTGCATCAAATTACTTTTCCAATGATACCTTATTTACCCTAGAATGTGCTTAGATAAGGGAACTATGACTTTTTAAATTTTTGCTATCTAAAACCCCTAAAATTAATGATTCAAATTTTGTGTGAGCCATTTAAGCTTATTTAATGATTTTTCTAGGTTTTTTAAATATTTTTCCAAAAACTAAGTGAAATTCCCTTTCCACAAAGGTATCATTTATGACCTAATGGTCTTGAATAAGTACGAAGCAATTTTTTAAAGTTTGTTATACCCTTTCCCCTGCTTATGCTACTGGTGCTAAATCAAATTCAAATTCAAAAATTAATTCCATCTAGAAAGTTATTTTCTAAGATTTTTGGGATATTTTTATGTTAATCTTTATTGAGTTACCTTTCCAATAGTACCTAATTTTCCCTCTAAAGCCTTCGATGAACCTAAAATAAATTTAGAAAGGTTGATAGCGCAATGCTATCCCCTATTTTTTGACCTCAAAAATATTAATTGAATTTGTTTGAACCACCTTTACTAGGAATTCAAATACTTTGAAGCAAATATGAGTAACTCTCTCCATAGAGTCAAAACCAAAAACACAAGTCTCACCAGGCTTGGATCAAGGACTAAAAAAATCTTTATCTTGTCACTTGTTTCAAATTACTAATTTTAAGTTAAAATCCATATTTTTCACAAAAAATACTCTATTTTCTAAAAACTACTAAAGTTCTTATCTTTAGGGATACTTTAACCCTATTTTTTGAGGGAATACTCCAACACTACTATAGACACCTTGTTTTGTCCAGGCCAACATTCAAGGTATTAGAAGTCACCATCTATGGCACAATCGAGGCCACTCGAAAAAGTATAGGTCAATTTTCCACCATCCCCAATTGAGGTAAGGGCTTTAAAGAGTCAAAGGTAAGGAAAATCTACATTTTTGTTTGTATATCCTAGTAGATGATGTGAGGTATCAATACAAGGCTCCACATCATTCAAAGTCCAAAATGTTGTTACTTGTCTTGATACCAAATAGCATGTTATCGATACTTAAAGAGTAGTATCGAACCAAGGGTGTTTGTATCGATACAGAGTTATGTTGTGGCTAAAATCATAATTTTTGGCCAACAAGTATTATTACAGGAGTGCAGGTATCAATACAACAAGTTTGGTATCGATACAGGCTTGCTGGTATCAATAAACCATGCTTCGTATTAATAGCAGATTTAAAGAATTGATACATTCTGGGATTTTCGCTCAGTGTATCGATGTAAAGCTCAATGTATCACTACATGTTCTTTATGCCATAACTTCAAAACTTAAATTTGGTCAGGACATTAGCCTAACAAATCATCCAATATTAGATATAAATTCATAAAAATCATCTGGATTTAATTTCTAGGCTTTAAACATTAGATTAATACATTTTAGAATAGTTTATTAAGCTTGGCATAAGGGCATTTCATGAGAAAATCTGATTTGATGAAGGACAAAATTAAGATTACTCATTTAATCAGCTAATGCAAAGTTGTCTTTGCTTATAAGAATTAAGATTAACCAATCAAATGTCAAAAAGGTTTTGCATTAGTACAATGAGTCATCATGTTGTACATGCCAAAAGTCTTATGTGCCTTTTTTGCTAGGTCATTTTAATGGTTAAAATCCACCACTACATAATCCAATTTTCTTACCTAGCTAAGGGAGGTGATAACACATTTTACATTAGCCATCAAAAAACCTTTGAGCTCTTTCAACTTTCTATTTCGTAGATCTTTTCCACCCTTCCAAAACCTCTCATTTCTTTCATCTCTACCCTCAAAACCATCCTCTATAGACACGATAACCAAAAGCTCTTTATTTTCACGTATTCTTTCTTAATCCATAGTAAAGAAAGGGAACAAAGTGAGCTCTAAATTGCTTGGTTGCTGCTCAATTAAAGAGCTAGGAGTTAAGGTTTTCATTAAGGTATATTTTTTGTGTTTCTTCATCTCATTTTCTATTTTTCTTCATCATTATTTCATTAGTGAGCCTCCATGTTTCCATGATCCTATTAAGGCTTCCATGTATTATTGTGGCTTTGTTTTTGGTAGTCTTAGGATTTTGTTGACTTTCTTGGTGCTTTGATGTTGTTTAGATGAACTAAAATGCCATATCTGATTTGACATTAAAACAGCCCTTCCACATGCATTTTTACCATGTTTTTATTCATTTTAACATGCTTATTTCATGTATAGCTATTTATTCTAGTACGTTTTAATCCTTACGATGCTATTGAATAAATTTCACCATGATTTCGTTGTTGAAATGCATTTTCACCATGTTTTTGAATGTTTGCTAATGTTTGATGTTTCCACTTAGTTTAGTTCATTATATTTGTCAAAATACCTTATGATGCTTGCAAAAATCTATTTTTAAAGGAAACCCTGAGTTAAGTCTATGCTAACTTAAATCAATGGGGATTAGCATGGATTTAATGATTTCAATAAATTGGATATCCAATCATGGGGATATATCAAGCACAAATGTTTAAAATCATTAGGCCAAACAAATTCTATTTTTAATCCTTACAAGAACCAAACCATTTTCCAATATTGCTCAAAGTCTTGTTTCAAGCCTTTCATTATGAATAATGGTGCAGACAGCGAGCGGTTTAGTGGCTTACTCTCCAAGAGTTGGATTAGTTTGTTACTCCACTACCATGGACCTTAGTGATTGAACATTCACGTATCCAATATGTCACCACGTGCCTGGCCTTTAAAACTTCAGATGACTTGAAGGGCATGGCATGCTCAACTTAAAAATAAATGATGGTTAGTTGTGGTCGAGTCTTTAAGTTATCCCTTGATCAGGATTTGAATTAGGCATAATAATAGGAAATAGAGGGAAAAGACCATTAGGTGAATCACTTATCCAACTAGTCTTAGATGGCCCCATGAAATGGCCATAAACTTAGAGTCGTCATCGATCATTTCAGGCTAGGCAGAATCAGATGCCTATTAAAAACAATATTCTGAGTTACAAAACTCAAAATATCAATTTCAATGTCAACAAAGCTCAATGATTCGTTAGTTGGGTTTGGGAGTTGGTTACGCGTGGGGAAGGATTAGCATCCCCACGACACCTACCTATTAACTATGTCTCACTTTGGTCTCGATTAAATCGATTCCATTTAGTCTTTATTTAGATATAATCCTCTTAAATGCATGATTTTTTTGTGGAAAATACAAATCCAGGTTTTAAAGAAAATTAGATCACCTATATGCCTCGAAGATCTGAGGAATATAAGGATTTTTTTGAAAACATTATCCGGATCGAATTTAAAAAGTTGGATGTTTCGTATTAGGCACTGCAGAGATACCAACACGAAACATTGCCTTGTAAATTTTATTGAAAAACCAAATTTAAAACATGAATGCATGATAATCATTACAAAAGGAAACATGTTAGTAAGACGAAAAAGGAGAAATATAATAATACCATAAACAAGCAATCACAAAAAAAGAACATAAAAAAGAAGTCCTGATGAAAACGTATCTCATAGTTGTCTTCGGTTATTAAAAGATAATTGAGATGACAATTTTAAAGGTAGGTCTAGATTTGGTGGTAATTTGAGGGATAAAGATGATTTTAATCAAAGCAGTCTAAGGCACCCAAAAGAGAGAAAATTTTAGAGAGAAAATTTTAGGTTTTTTTAGGTAAAACGGGGTTGGAGTATCTCCTTAGAAAGGTTAGGTTAGAGTATCCCTAAAGATAAAGCTAGGAAAATATTTAGGAATAAATAGAAAATTTAAATCTTTAATTAAAATTGGGGTTGGAGTATCCCCTTGAAGTAATGGGGTTAGAGTATCCCTAAAGATAAAGTTAGAAAAATATTTAGGAATAAGGAGAAAATTTAGATTTTTAATTAAAAACGAGGTTAAAGTGTCCCCTCAGAGTAATGGAGTTGGAGTATCTCCACTAACAAAAATTTTAATATGAAATCCATTTTTATATTGTTGTATTTTAAGCCTTCATCCGAGTCAAAAGGGGCTGATGTTGTGGGGGAACCAGCTGGATGCATTTTGAACATTTTGAGACATTCGAACATCTTGATAAAGGGTGATTCAAAAATTAAGTTAAAAACAAAAGACAACATCATGTCATCTCCATTCCTGAATTTTTCAGGTGCATCCAAAGGCTTCAGAGGGTAAATAATGTAACTGGATAAAGTTTAATGTAAAAATATTTCAAAAATCTTAGAAAATCACTTTCTAGGCGAAATTAATTTTTGAAGTTAAGTCTGCCTCGACACTGGCAGTATGTACAAGGAAAGGGCATGATGCACTTTGGAAAATCGTTCTAAACTTGTCCAAAATCGTTAGATCATGAATAATACTTTCTAGAAAGGAAACTTTATGAATCTTTTTAAGAAAAAGATTTAAAAATTTCATAAAAATCATTTGATGGAACCAACTAGATCAAACAGAATATTGCACGCTAATTCCAGGGGTTCTAGATATCAAAGGTTTAAAAAATCATAACTACCTCATCTGGGATGATTCGAAGGCAAATAAGACACCATTAGAAAGGTAATTTAATGCCCCTTAGGCAAAATATCAGAAAAACCTAAGAAAACATTTTATGGTTTGAAAATGATTTTCCAAATTCAGTCTACAGTGCTGCCAGAGCAAAAATAAGGGGATTATTTGATATTCCAGTTTTTTCAAAGATAGACTTGGGTCTAGAATGTCCAAATGTTCGTGACAGAAAGTAACATGGGCTTCACAAGTTCATTCCATAATCCCGGAGTAGTTTAGGATGATGGAACAACTCATTGACCGTGTCACTAAAGGGAACATAAGACTCAAGATTAAGGTTTAATACTAAAAATAATTTTTTTTTAAAAAAAAATGAACAAATTTCACCATGAGTCCAGAGCTGAAATGTTGATCTACCCCTAAGATTGGAAGACTAATTTTATGAAAACATTAAGTTCCTGCTATTCTTCATCTTTTGGAGGTAGCATGAACTTAACTTGGGGATTTTTCTAAAAATTAGGTTTTAAGAAACAAGCAAGCATTTTAATGGAGATATCATAAAAAAATATAGCACATACAAAGACAAATATAGATTAAACATGCAAACATACAAACATGACATTTTGACATGAAAATGGGTGGCAAAAATGCAAAAAGATGACTAATAAGGTGTATGGAAATGATATGAACTTGTTTAAACAAAGGAATGGATGCTAGAGTTGTCAAGACAATATTTTTATTTCATGAGACCCCTTAAAACACAAGAAAATGTATGAACATACATAAGACATGTTAAGGTGACCATTTAAATATGAGATGGATAAGTGAATATGGAAGAAACATGGCAAAATATGCCCGAACAGAGGTTGTGCAGTAAGTTTGTATATCCAAATAGCATTAAGGTGTCAAAAGGGTCATCAAGATCCTATGACTACCATAACCAAGGCAATAATGATGCATGAGAGTCTTAGAAGGGTCATGGCTACATGAAGGGCTCACTAAAATGAAATGGATGATTAAAACAGAAAATGTATGGAATAAGGTAGAAAATATATGAGCAAAAGCTTGAACTTCCCCCCCTTTTTTTTAAATAGTGACTTTGAGCTCAGTTTCTTCCCTCCTTTTGCTATTATTTAGCAAGAAAAAGGTAAAAGGAAAAAGCTTTCTAGTAATATGGTTGCTGGTGAGGTGTTTTGAGGATGAAAGTATGGGAAATGTTTAGTTTTTAAAGGTGTTTTAGTGGTGGTTTTAGGGAGCTACGGGAATAGAGGTTGGTTGAGGGTGAAACGTAATGGAATAGTATTTTTGGTGAGTTTGTGGAACTACAGTTGCTAGAGAAATTTTGGGAATGGATGGAGTTTTTTGAGATTGTTGGAGAGCTTTTTTTAAAAATGGCTGAAGGTCTCTCTTTCTTTTAGATAACTGAAAGTCCCTTATTCAATGCTGAGCCCCTATTTTTAGAAGAGAATATAAGGGTCTTTTTAATCCCTCTTGCAGTAAGGGACATCTCTAACTACCATGCTCAGCTAGCTCTCTTCCCATTGGTTCTACCATGTTGAGTAAGGGGGTAAAAAGCTGTGATAGCCTGTAACTAGAGATATGCCTGCCATACCCTCTTACAACCATATATCTTATGAAAATGACTTTTGTCATTGATGTTTAGGCTCCAAAATTTGTTTGAATCTGTTCATGAGCCCATAGTTGAGGTTTGCAATGATTTATGATAGTTCCTTAGTGCAAAAACATGTTTAAATCGGGTTTTCGAAGGCTAAAACGTGGCTTAAACTGAGCAAAAGTGGCTTGGTGTATCGATACAAAACATGTTGTATCGATACACAAGGTACTTTTTACCCATGAATATCGATAAATGAGTTGTGTATCAATACTAGAGCAAAAAAGTTTTCAATCTCAAGACTTAGAGGCCTGCATCGATACTCTATGGATTTGTATCAATACTAATGTTTGTGTATCGATACATTTTGCCAAAAATCGTAACTTTAGCTACTGCCAAGGACTGTATCAATGCAAACATGCTAGGTATCGATACCATATCTTAGGTATTGATACCAAACCTTCTTGTATCGATACTATATGTGAAAATTCAAGTTTTTGGTGATGTAAAGCCTCGTATCAATACTTGTACACCAATATAACTTGAATGTACCTGTGGATTCCTGATAACTTAGTCACAAACATTAGGAAATTGATTCGTGTACTCATCTGAATGACTCTGATGACACCATGAAAAGTGGCCTTTGATACCTTATTTTTATATTTTCTTTTAATACGGTCCATAGGCATTTTAGACCTTCCTAAAAATTTAAAATGGCCCTTGGTAGTTATCTCCCAGTTTTTATTTTAATCTTTGATTTTATCATCCTTTAATTGAGTCTTGGGGTGCCAAAAGTGGGTTGAACAAAATGAGGAGTCTACACAATACTTTGATATGTAACCATAAAAGCCTTAAAATTAAAGAAAACCCAATGTTTCAATATTGGTAGCAAAGTGGTCCCTATTTGAAAAATTATTTTTGGACTTCAAATAATCTTTATGGAATTTTTTAACATTTTTACTTGCAAGGGCATTAAATTACCTTTCGAGTGGCGTCTTGTTCTCCACCAGATCATTCAAGTGTGGGAGTTATAATTTTTCGAACTTTCATTATCTAAAACCCTTAGAATCAATGATTTATATTTTATTTGGATAATTTTGACGCATTAGACTATTTTCCTAGATTTTTTAAATATTTTCTTGTAAAGTTCATAAAATTCCTTTTCAAAATGACTTAATAACTCCAAATGTGTCCGATCTGATTTTTCAACATTTGCAGCCCCTTTTACTTTGTATTTGTTTGTTATTTGACTCAAACTCGATTTCAAAAATTAATTCCACCTAGAAAGTAATTTTTTAGGATTTTTGGAATACTTTACAATAATCCTTACTGAGTTGCCTTTCTAATGGTACCTTGTTTGCCACTAGAAACCTTCGAACCAAACCAAAATAAATTTGAGGCTAGGGTGATGGGGTGATGTTATCCCCTACTTCTGTTGAGCTTCACAAAAGTCACTAGGATTTTCCATAATCATCTCTTTGGGTCATTCAAATGACTCGAAATGTAATCAATGATTTTTCCATAGCGCTTTATGTCACAATACAACTACCATTAGGCTTGGATCAAGATAAACACTTTTGAAAATTAATTTCCATCTCTTATTTTAATTATCATGTTCTAATTCTAAGATCTATATTTCTTTAAAATATATCAAAATACTGATTTTCAAAAATCACTTAAAATCTTTCTTTTTGAGGGGATACTCTAACCCTGAGGGGATACTCCAACTCTACGTTTTCAAGGGGATTCCCTACCTCGTTTCCTTTAAGGGATACTCTAACCTCGCTTTTCAACAATACATTAAAAATCTAACTTTTCTCTTCTCCATGCTTCCTTGGATCTTTTATCAAAATTTTCATGCCTAAAATGACTGTCAAATTCAAAACATGTCTCAAAATTGTCAATTTAATTATTTTTCAAAAATTGAGGTCAATTACAAGATATATGTTGACCTCCCTCATTTTTTATGTCTTTGCACCTTAATTCATAATGCAACTTTAATTATATTCTTTTATGCTTTACTAACACATTTCCTTTTTCCATGATGATTTTGCATCCATGATTTTAAAATCAAATTTCATAATATCCGAGGCAATGTTCTACGTTAGTATCCTTCAGTGCTTGACATAGAGTATCCTCTTTTAAATCAATCTGAATCTCATTTTATCAAATCCTCTATGTTTTTCCTCTCTCTCGGGCTGCATAATGAGAAATTAATTAAACATTTATCATAAAAGCCTCAATGCGTTTATAAAAAAAGATTACACATAAATAATGATTGTGTTAGCTTGAAGTAATAATTAAACCAAGAGGGGGTGAATTGGTTATTTTAAAATATTGATCACAAATTGACCTTTTGTGAGAAGTTGAAATAAAATGAAAGAAAAAGAAGTAAAGGGTAAGAGAAACAAACAATCAATATATAGAGGTTCGATCCTTGACCTTGTAGCCTACGTCCTCTCTTCTTGGCGCTTCCTTGCAAGGGTGATTCCCACAATTTACTAATGAAATTATTATCTTTGAGGCTAAGGTATAACCTTACAACTCTAGCTTTTGAGGCTTAAATAGAACCTTTTCAATCCTTTTAAAATTTTGCCCTAAATTCTTAAATGTTTTCATTCAATTTTCACACAATCCTTTTGCGATATGAATGAAGTGTTTGCAAACAATTAAAATCTCTAATAGGTGAGTGTTTGCTAAAATTTAAGTATAAAATTAATGAGATACAAATAAACTTGAAGGAATACAAATGGAATACAAAAAGAATAAAGAATTTAAAGACTTTGAGCTTTTGATGTTTAATGCTTATCTCTTGCTTTTTCAACTGTTAGAAACCTCTTTTTATAGCTTGGAATTGATTTATAGACATTGGGCATCAATGAGGTTGGTGGAGAGCCATTCTAGCCTTCATAAATGCTTGTTTCCATTCAAACAAGTGCTGTTGTATAGATACAATAGCAAGTGTATCGATACATGAAATTAAAATGTGACTATTATAAGCTATTGTATTAATACATCAAGATTGAGTATCGATCCAGTTGTATCAATGCAGAGCCATTTGTATTGATACATTTGAGGGTTTCAGCCAAACCTTAACTACTACCAAGTAATGTATCGATATCTATAAGGTGAATATCCATACTCATTATATTGTATCAATACATGGTGATATGTATTGATACATTCAAGGGTTTTAAGCATAGTATCAATACGTTGATGCATATTGTTGATACATCAATTTAAAAACCTTTTTAAAATGATTTTTTTTGGCTTGAATTTTACTTAAACATGTGTAAAAAATATTCTAGATATAAATATGCATTTAGAATATATATTTTTAAGAAAATGGATATAAATTAAATTAGTATCTTTCTAAAATATTTTTCAATTTAATTCAAGTAAAATATTAAGTTGGAAACACTTGAATGCAAGTTAATTAGGTTATTACTATGTCAACATTAAGATTAATTGAAAGCTAACAATATCCTTCTTTTTGATATAACAAAACTTAAGATAAATTTGCTTGCTAATGACTCCCCCTGAAATTATTTAAAGATTTATAATGAAAAAACTCCCCCAATAAAAGCAATGTTTTCAAAAGATTTAAAATGAGAAAATAGGATCCTTAAGAAAATTTAAAGCTACAACATTTTAAATCCATAAAATTGTCCATGATTTTCACAAATAAAGCTATAACATGTGAGCATGTAAAGGTGTTTAATATTTACTTAATCAACATGTTATTTGGTTCCAACAACATTCAACATTTTTCATGTTCAAACAAATATCATTATCATAATCAAATTGACATTAAACATAATGTCATCTAATATCAATAAATGAAAGAAACATATTTGGCAAATTTATAGAATTTCTCCTCCTTTTTGTTATATCAAAGCACAAGAAAGATCAATTCAAATCAATGAGCAACTTTAAACAAAATGTGAACAATCAAAGATGATTCATTGAGAATAAGGTGCTAAATATGTCCAACAAAATAATCAAAATATGTATAATGAAATGAAAAGATTTTGAAAAACATTAAAGTCCTAGAAACTTATGAGTGATCCTAAAATAAGCCTAATATGACTGAGCATCATCGGCTGGTGGAGAAATAGGCAAAGGAGCATAAGGAAAGGTAGCTAAAAAGATATGAAACTGATCGATCAAAACCTGGTGACTATTCTCGTCAAAAAGGCAAGTGTCAATAGAATAGAAGCATTGATCCTAGGAATTGAAACACTACTTTCATGCATCAAGATGGCCAATAATGGAATCATACATAGTTCAAACATCCATGGGTGTAGATGATGAGGTGGCGGGAGCCACGAGTGGAGGAGATGCCTTATGCTCCATATCATCACCATCATGGTCATTAGGATTAGGAGCATCCAGTTGTCAACTGTTGGAGGTGGTTGTCGATGAGCCTTCGAAACAAAATCGACTCTTTAAATGTCATAACTGGCAAGCCCCATAGATTTTCATCTAACATAGCGATAGAAAGGTACCATGATCTTAGGGTCGCAAGCAAGATCAAGACCTTGAGTTTCAAGATAGTAGCTTAAGGCCATGCCATGTAAAAGGCTATGACAATCGCAAAAAAAAAAAAGGACAAGGTCGGTAATGATAAAATAAGCAAGATTTAGATGAGTGCTAGTTTGAATCATGTGTAGCTACCAATAGTTAGAGTCGTTGATTAAGGTGTGTTTGGTGATGAAGGGTGGAGCACATGATAGATGATAAGATGAAGGAAGCAATCAATGGGAAGAAAAAAGCTAGCTTTCTTATTCGGAATGCATAAGGCAAAGGGTGCCAGACTATCTTTGGTTATACCTTCATTTAGAAAACCAAATGTGATCATAAGGGGAACATGGTGGACTATGATATCTTGTCCTAAAAGATAGGATCCAATAGTAATGACACGGTCATAATCATTAACAACAAGAGAAGCACTGTTAAAGAACATGCGAACAAGGCTCTCACAAACTAAAATGTTGAAAGAAAGAAATTTAGTCCTTTCGAGGGCATAAAAAATTTGGAGGTTAGGAAAAATAATGGACTAAAGAAAGGAAAAGTTAATGGGTCAACATTGTTGGATAGGCATATAGGCATAGATGGTATTAAATCATTCATGAGCTCGTGCGTCTAAAAAATATGAGTCAAAGAATGATTGATTTTGGGTCAGAGGTGGTTAACGAGTGAAAAAAAAGTGGAAGCATGGATGATGGGACCTTGACAATGTGCAGTTTGTTTGGTTTTGGGAGGCATGGTAGTGTGTTATGGTGGTTAGGGAATTTTGTTGAATAGATAGTGTCAAGTTAGGACAGAGTGTGATTCAGCTAACTGAAGGATAGGACGAATGTCAGTGAAGTGATTAAAGTGATTTAGAAAGAATTGGACAATGTGGGAGTGGGTTTGGATAATGTTTATGAGAGTGGTGAAGGTTGCCTAAGAGAGTGGGTAGGTAGATGGTGCTATAAGTAGGTTGACTAGGCAAGATGGGTTGTTATGGAGGGTGTTTGAGGTATTTGGCCGAACAGATGGTTTGTAAAGGGTTTTGGTGGTAATATTGAGTAGTTTGAAGTGATTTTTAAAACCCAAGACAACAAGCATAGTGAGGAAGGGTTAGAATGAAAAAAACTTGAAAATTTTATGGGACAAATTTTGAGGGTTTTGAAGAAGAAATTGTTATGGTTTGCATAGTAGGAAATTTCAAATTTAGTGATTTTAGGTGCTAATGAAGTGAAATTTTGAAATAAAATTGTAAATTTTATGATGAATAACGGTTTTAGATCAAGAATTTAAGGAAAGGTAAAAGATTGAATGAAGTTTATGATTGAAAATTGATTGGGTTGAGGGAAAACTAAGATGAACAATGGATTAGGCTTGATGAAAATAAGGTTGTGCACATAGGGATGGCCTAAATCAAAAGTTGGTATCGATGCAAACTGGGTAGTATCGATACATTATATTGATACTTAGAGTCAGGTATCAATACAACAAAGAATAATTCTAGGTACTATATCGATACCATGAACTCTGTTTCGGTACTTGAAATGATTTTCTGCTTGTATCAATACAAACTGGGCAGTATCAATACAATGTATCGATACTTAGATTTAGCTATCGATACAATGAACAATTCTAGGTTCAATATCGATACCATGAACTCAGTCTTGACACTAGAATTGATTTTTGGCTTGTACCAATACATATTGAGTCATTTCTACTTATATGGCATCGATTCAAACAAATTTTTGACCCAATTGCTCATTGAAACACATTGCAAATGCAAATTTTAACAGAGTTTTTTTATCAAAATCATTTTGCATGAATAATAAATCAAATTCAACCATAAATCAAAATCATTCAAGAATCAAGAGGCATAAAATAACACATCATTTATAAACAAGTAGGTATGTAAGGCTAGTTTCTCTAATCAAGCAAGGCAAACATAGTTTAAATAGTATTGAAGTAATGTATCAAAATTTTGTACAATTAGAAGAGAATTTAGGGTGCATTCATTAAACCAAGTTCTCTTCTAATTGTACAAAATCTATCCTTGTCAAGTGGTTAAGTAAAAATATCGACTAGTTGATGCAAGGTATCGATGAATTCAAGCACTATATCACCTTTTTCCATATGGCCTCTAATAAAGTGATGTCTAATTTCTACATGCTTAGCTCTAGGGTGTTGAATTGGATTCTTGGTAGGACAAATGGCACTAGTATTATCACATTAAATTGGAATATGATCCACGGTAATTCTAAAATCCTCCATTTGTTTTTTTACCCATAAGATTTCAGCATAACAATTTCCCATGAATATGTAATCTGCTTCAGTTGTGGACAACTAAACACTATTTTGTTTCTTGGAGAACCATGATATAAGCATATTTCCAAGAAGTTGACAAGCATCAAAAGTGCTTTTCCTATCAATTTTACATTACCAAAATCCGCATTAGAATAAGCATGTAAGGCAAAAGATAATTTTTTAGGTACCTAAGCCTGGATTGAGAGTGTCTCTAAGATATCTAAAGATTCTTTTTGCAACTATGTTGTATCTGGGTTTTAACCCCTACTCACCCATGCCACAACTAGCCCATTCTATTAGATTTTCTCCAACAATGAGTTGCATGTCGAATCTTGTTCAAAACATTGCTCAAAATGCATAACCCCATAATGCGAACAATGTGAGAACTCCAAATAATCAACAAGCATATCAGGAAAAGGAACACTTTGAGCCACTTCCTTACTCCTACAAAGAGATTTACTTTTATATATTAGTAGGTCAATTAGTAACCCCAGTATAAATCCAAGATCACCTTTATATCCCAAATGGTATCATGAGAATGCCTATTGTGAGTATGATGCTGAAGCATAAGGTCACTCTATTGAGAATTGCGTATCATTCAAGATAAAGGTGTAAAGTCTACTGGAAAAATATGTGATCAAGGTCGAACAAGGGCTTAGACCTAATATTGGAGTTAATTTGCTTGCTAACCATGTAAAGCCAAGAGTGAATACGATGATAGATAGGAAAGATTATTGGGTCAAAAAAGGCATTAAAAAAGTCAAGACACTAATGAGCAAGGTATGGTTGGAATAGAGTTAGATGTTAAAAACCAGAATAAAGAAACCACTAAACCCTTTTGCTGTCGCTACGATTAAGGGCACATTTTGGAACACTACTTACTTTTCCTGGAGATGGTCCAAGGGATGATAAATTAGTCTAAAATTGAGTTCTATAAGAAGTGGGATGAATACATTAATCTATCTATTAATGCCGTAGGTGAGGAAAGACCTACCACTGAGTAGGTTTTGAATTGTTTTTCTCTTATAGGTATGGAAAAGAGAGCTGGTGAAAGTTTCAATCAGTATGCTTTGAGATGGATGAAAGAGGCCACTAGATTCACCCTTTGTTGACAGAGAAAGAGCTAACCGCTAGATTTGTCAACACATTACAAGCACCTTATTATGAAAAGATAGTAAGGAGCATCTCGAACAACTTTGGGATGTAGTCATATTGCGTGGAATGATTGATGAGGCCATGAAAAGTGACATAGGCGAAAGAGATACCTTTAAAGGCAAAGAAAAAGAAAAGGTCGAGGCTAAACAATGGCTAAAATCTAGTGTTAGAACTAGCCCATTTGAAGCTCATATTGAATCAGATACAAATGGAATGGATATTGAAGATGGCTATGATATCATAAAGAGCATAGAAGAAGTCAGGATGCCAATGGATCTGGTTTGGTGAATCCTAGTACAAGTTGAATTGGTTAACAAGGTGAAAGGACAGAGAAGGGAGCTGATGACTTTTATGATTTCCATACCATCTATGGCCACACTCTTCAAATGTGCATAGAGTTTCATGCTATGGCTTAAAGAATGATGAATGAGAGCAATTGAATTCTATGATAAAAAGCAAGCCTTGTATACCATTTATCAACACTTTAGAAAGGGACAGAAAAAATCCTCCCTATGGGGTTGGAAACCTATTGGCCTTCTTTGATAATTAACCAAGTATCAAAGCTATCCCTATTTAGCCCATAGCAAAGATAATTATTCAGTTTCCATCCCTTTTCCCTTATAAAGACAATAAGGCGGTTTCCTAGAAATACGAAAGCAAAACTTTAATCACCAAAGAATCTCGTCAAAAAATAGCAAATCTTGAGTTCTCGAGTGTAAGCCATCTAACTTAGAGTGGCAAATATTATGCCGTAGTTATATCAAGAAATGAAATTTAGCAAAAGAACACCGCTCTTATCCAAAAGGATGTGTAAATATCAGCTCTGACAATGTTACGCTCATACTGAACAAAGCATTTGGGATTTCTCCATTAATACAATCGATGAACCAAGGACATCAACAATGGATCGGGAGACTAGTCTATATTTTTTAGGATTTATTCCAAGTGTTTATACTGAAATCGAGATTACTATACTGCTAAAGTCTATTTCAAAGTAATGTTATGAACTAAACCTACATGCTTTTGCCCAAGAGCATTGTATGATCCTTTGTATGGGCATCTTTTTATTAAGTATTATTAATGAAAATGACTAAGCATTATGTATTTCATTCTTTGTGTCCCTTTTCATAGTTCTTGCCAACTCTTAGACCTTCCTTTACCTATTTTTTTGCCTATATTGTTCTTCTCCATATTTTCATGTACCCAGATGAAAGTGACATGATTAGTCGTACTAAGATTTTGGATATCAATTTTGACCAACCAATTTGTGTTGACAAGGTCAGGGTTGAAGGGTATTTTGCATAGAGTCCCATGCCTCTAGACCTGCTGTGATTAATTGACAAAGAAGAAAAACATATATTACCTAATGAAAACCCATGGAAACTATAAACCCATGAATAGAAAAGAATAAAAAAGAAGCCGAAATTAGAACCTTCATAAACCCATTAACTTTAACCAAAATGATAAACCTCCTTTAAAAATATTGAGATGTGTTTGTCTGGTCCTATTAGGACATGCCTAGATTAGACACCAATATTGTGGTCCATAAAGTTGCCCTCAAACCTGAATGAAAGCCCATAAAATGAAAGCTTAGAAGGATGAAACAAGATATGCTTCTGAAGATCAAAAAGGAAATAAAGGAGCAATCTAAGGTAGGATTTTTCAAAGTAGCTGAATATCATGAATGGGTAGCCAATATGGTTTGGATCCCTAAGAAGGAAGGCAAGGTATGGATGTATATAGACTATAGGGACGTGAACCGAGCTAGTCCAAAAAACAAAATTCCTTTTGTCTCACATGGACACATTAATAGACAACATTACCAAAAATGCACTGTGTTCCTTCATGGACAGATTTTCAAGTTACAACCAAATTGAAATGGCAATTGAAGACATGAAGAAGACCATTTTTGTGACTATGTGAGGCATTTTTTACTATACAATAATGCTCTTCAGGCTCAAGAACACTGGGGTAACCTATGAAAAAGCAATGGTAACATTATTCCTTGATCTTATGCATAAAGAAATAAAGGTCTATATGGATGATATGATTGCCAAATTACCAAAAAAAAGAGTGAACACATTGCCCATCTATGAAAAGTCTTCAAATGGCTTTGCAAATATATTCTATACCATATCACGTGGCTAATTTCCAAACTATATCCCATTAAATATTTAGGCGAGGCCCTTGCCTTGTTAGAAAGATTAGCTAGGTGGCAAGTCTTACTCTCTGAATATGGCATTGTGTAAGTAAACTAAGAGGCCATCAAGGGTAGTGCAATAGCAGACTTCTTGGCAAGCTAAGCACCAGATGCTATTAGCCTTTGGACTTTGAATTTCCTAATGAAGACCTGATATGCATATCTGAGGTAGAAGACACTTTTGATTGCAGTTCATCTTCGAAAATGTATTTTTATGGAGCGTCAAAGGCATTGGGGCATGGAATCAAAGCAATTTTTATCTCACCTAAAAGAAACTACTACCTTTCCACCACAAGATTGAACTTTGATTATACCAATAATATTGTTGAATACCAAACTGGTATCATGGGACTCCAAGCTACCATTGGAAAGGTATTACGACTTTGCAAGTGTTTAGAGATTGTGATGAAATCATAATATGAGAGGACAATTTCCAAACTAAGATAAGATTGTGATGAAATCAGCTTCCAACATTTGCCTCGGGAAGAAAACCTAATAGCTAATACTCTAGCAACCTTGGTTTCCATGTCTAAAATAGATCAAGAGTTAGAAGTCATGCCTACTCATATGAGAATCCATGAAACTCTAGCCCATTGCTATAGCATAGAGGAAGAAAAGTATGGGTTACCATGGTACCATGATATTCTTTGGTACATTAGAGATCAATAGTACCCTAAATGTGCTATGAAACTTGTAAGAGAACCACTTGAAGAATAGTTGCGAGCTTCATTTTGGATGGTGGAATTTTATACAAGAAAGGTTAGGATCAAATACTACTCCAGTGCATGGATGCCTCTAAAGCCAAAAGAATTCTCAAAGAAATCCATGAAGGAATATACGGTATACATGTCAATGGACATCGAATGGCGAAACAAGTTTTGTAACTATTAGTAGTTGATTGCATCAACCATGCTCGGAAGTGCCACAAATGCCAAACCTACATGGACAAATCCATGTCCCGCCATCACCTTTACATGTTATGATAGCCCTATGGCCTTTTTCTATATGGGGCATGGACATGATCGGACCAATCACCTTTCAGGCTTCTAATGGACACTGTTTCGTGTTGGTTGCTATTAATTATTTCACCAAGTGGGTGGAAGTGGCTTCTTATGTTAATGTTACCAAATTAATTATGTGCAAATTTGTGAAACAGGACATTATCTGCAGATATAGGCTTCTCGAACAAATTATCATAAAAAAATGCACAACTTGAAAAACAAGATGATGCAAGCAGTTTGCTCCTTTAAAAAATTCAACATCATAACTCGATGCCATACCATCTGAAAATGAACAAGGTAGTCAAAGCAACCAACATGAATATTAAGAAAATATTCAAAAAGATGGTTGAAACATACAAAGATTGGAACAAAAAATTACCTTTTACACTACACAGCTATCGTATAGTAGTTCAAACTTTTATTGTTGCTGCCTTATTTTCCCTAGTTTAGAACATAAAGGTTATTCTCCGTATCAAGGTTGACATCCTTTTACTTAGAGTCTTAATGGAATCACAACTTGAGGAAGCCAAATAGGTCAAGAACCGATATGAATAGCTAAATTTCATTAAAAAGAAAAAAAACAAAGCCATTTGTCATAAGCAGATGTATTAAAAGTGTATGATGAGAGCCCATAACACAAAGGTCCATTCTTGTTAGTTTTGAGAAGGTGACCGAGTACTTAAATAAATCCTCTTGATTCATAAAGATGCTTGAGGAAAATGGACTCCAAATTGGAAAAGGCCATATGGGTAAAGCACATATTTTTGGAAGATTTGGATCTTAATTGAGATAGATGATAGTGATTTGCCCAACCCCATTAATTCTGACTTTGTCATGAAATACTATGCTTGAAAGGATGTCCTATTCTTTTTCTTTTTCATCTTCAAAAAAAAGAGAAAGCGTTTAGGAAAACAAACCTGCTAAAGTTGAAAAACCAAAAAGAAGGCATTGTGACCAAACTCTCTTTAAAATTTAACCCAAAACAACAGATCATAACCTTATCCACCTATTTTATGCCAGTCTACTATTCTGAATCTTATTCTCACCCACACTTGGAGAAAAAATGGTGTTTATGTAACCTTAGGGCAACCATCCCACCATGGGGTAATCCAAAAAATCCTCTTATGAGTTGGCCAACACTAAAAAGTCTCCAAAAGCACATAGTGGAAGATTTATGTCATTGGTATCAGGGGCTCAGCAGCTAGGAAAACTATTCTTAACTCTTTTGTATCTCAAAAGCTTCCATGATCTTAGAATTTATCATAACTTGTACCCTTTTTCTTTTGAATGAAATACAATCACTTGATTTCTCACAAAGTTCTTTTATAACTCTTACATTCCATGTTACATTATGTTTATCATTTAATTGATAATGCTTAATAAATGAACAGAACTAATAACAAGATTTCCTAGCATTAGTTTTAAAGATGAAAACTTTGTAGGAATTTTGTTTCATGTCCAAAGATCAAGAATGAACCTTGGAACCACGGTTAATCTTACCCTTAAACATTCACAACTTAAAAATGTGCTCAAAACCTTCTCTCCAGTAAATCCCAACCAAAGCTAAGGGAAAAAATCCTTTTCCACCCATTATCAAAACAATTAGAATTCAAATTAGTCCGTCTGAACCACCAAAGATAGTTTTTAAATCAAAATTAACTAGACAAATCCTCCATACTTACCAGCAAACTTAACTCAACAAAAAAGTCCCTAAACATGATTTATTCAAGCTTAAAACTTATCATTCACAATCATGAGCCATCCTACCTTCTAAAAACAACCTTAACAATTGAAACTTTTGGAAATCTAGAACAAAATTAGTGAATATCATGAACCTCAGGTACAAATTCCTATTTTTGAAAAGTCTTGAAAGGCTCTGAGTAAGAATTCTTAACCTCATGAGCTTGCAAGTTAAAAGGTCATCCAGGGAAGGCTCTAAACTCATATCATTTAATTTATAAAGAGCTAAACACATTTTTTCCTTCTAGTCCACAAATAACTAGATGCTTTTTTCCTTTTACTAAACAAAAAGCTAGGAACATTTTTTTTAGTCCACAAAAAGCTAGATGCCTTTTTCCTTTTAATCCATAAAGAGCTGGGTGCATTTTTCCTTTTAGTCCATAAAGAGCTAGATACATTTTTCCTTTTGTCTATAAAAAGCTAGACCCTTTTTCCTTTTAGTCAATAAAAAGCTTAACATTTTTTCTTGTTTAGTCCATAAAAAGCTAGACACCTTTTTTTTAGTCCATAAGGAGCCAAGCACTTCTTCCCTTTTAGTCCATAAAGAGTTGGATGCTTTTTTCCTCTTAGTCCACAAAAAGCTGGGCACCTTGTCTTTTTTAATTTATAAAGAGAAGCACCAATTGAGTTTGTTTGCAAAAAGTTGAGCTTTAATCGAGTTTATTTGTAAAAAGCTAGGCACCAATTGAGTTAATTCATAAAGTGTTGGGCACCAATTAAGTCTGTTCTCAAAAAGTCGAGCATTAGTTGAGTTTATCTACAAATAGCTAAGCACCAATTAAGTTTGTCCACAAAGAGTTAGGCACTAACTATGTCCATCCATAAAGAATCGGGCACCAGTCGAGACCATATATAAAGAATTGAGCACCAAGCAAGTATGTCTATAAAAAGTTAGGCACTAGTCAAGTCTATCCGCAAAGAGTCGAGAGCTAGCCGAATCTATCCATGAAGAGCCAAGCACTAACTGAGTCTATTCTTAAAGAGCCTAACATTAATCGAATCTATCCACAAAGAGCTAGGCACCAAAGTAGTCCGCCCATAAAGAGCTAGGCACTTATCGAGTTAAAGTCCACATTAGATGGCATCTATCTAGGGAGGTCAAACTATAGGAAAAATTCAAAAGCCTAATAGAGAGGTCAAACCTTATAAAAACCTATTCAAACTTTTATTGAAATTACTACTAATAAATTGTGATCAGCATATCAAAACATTAATTGAATTTCATTTTTGCAAGCATTTAAGAAACATTATCTAACTCTAGACAAAATAATGTCTATTTATCTTTGTCTGGTTCTTGATACTGGCACCAACTAAAGAGAGGCAACTATAGACACCACATTTGGTCCGGGCCATCATTTAAGGCATCAGAGGTCATCATTTTTGGCATCCTTGGAATTATTCGATTGAGCACAGGTCTGTTTCCCATTATTTTTTACTAAGGTGAAACATTCAGAGAGCCTAAGGTGTGTGCAAGTCATGTTGGTGCGTAGGTATTAATACGAAGCTTTCACATCACTAAAAATTTAAATTTTCACATGTAGTATTGATACCAAAGGGTTTGGTATTAATACCTAAGGTGTGGTATCGATACTGAGTATGTTTGTATCAATACCAGCCTTAGCAGTAGCTAAAATCATGATTTTTGGCCAAATGTATCGATATGCAAGCAAGAGTATCGACATAGACCTTTGTGGTATTGATACAAGTCTTCAAGTCTCAAGACTATAAAAATTTTTTATTCTTGGTGTCAATACAGCCTTTGTTTTATCGATACTTCAAGGCAAATTTTGCCTTGTGTATCAATACAAAATGCATTGTATAGATACACTAAGGCATTTTTGCCCAATTTGAGATATTTTTTAGCTTTTGCACCATTAATTAAAAAATCTGACCTAAACCTATTTTTTGCATGAAAAATCATCAAAATTCAGACCAAGCCTTAGCTTTGGACTTGTGATTGGATTTTAACAAATTTTTTAGGCCCAAATATCAATGACAATGGATTTTTTTATGACATTATTCAAGTTACTAGGGGGTAAATTAATTTTTATCAATGCTTGGCTGCATAAAATGGCCTTGATCTATTATTTTTGCTGAGCAAGCCAATGAGTTTGCATGGTAAATGAGCATAGTACCTTGTCCCTACTTGAGGTACATGCACTACAACCCTAACAATACCCTTGCTTTTTGCATTTTTTTCTCTTCATATTTACATGGCTATATATGCTAACTTTGGCTCAGTTGAATGATAGTACAGACTCTATAGACAACATAGAAAGACATATTCTTACCAAAAGGCACTCACTTTCATTCATTCTCTTAATATTCCTCAGCCATCAAAAAATAAAAAACCTTTATTTATTCTCGTAGCTTCTTAAAACCATCACTAAAAACTTTTCCAAAACCCTTCATTCCAATTATCCTTCCTCTTAAAACTCTCCTAATTAACACCATAACTAAAAAGCTCCATCTTTTCATCATTTTTTTAGGAATCAACATCAAAAGAGGGAAGAAAGTGAGTCTAAAGTGGCTACTCAATGAAAAAGACTAAAGTTCAAAGCTTTTGGCATATTTTCTCCCCTTACTTTATTTATTTTCTTGTTTTCAGCATTTCATCCTAGTGACATTTCTTATGTTACCATGACCATTCTAATATTCTCATGCATTATTGTGGCCTTGGTTGTGGTAGTCTTAGGATTTTGATAACCATCTTAATGCTTTGATATTGCTCTGATGGTCAAATATGCCATGTTTTATTTTCACCATCACAACAGTCCTTGTTCATGCATTTCTTGTCATGTTTCGTCTACCTTCACATGTTCAACTCATACTTGAATATTCACCCTAACATGTTTTAAGTATACTTATGCATTTTCTTGCATTTTGGTAGGTTTCATGGAACAAAAATATCATCTTGTAAATTTCAACATGTTTTTCCTTGTTTAAACATGTTCATGTCATTTCTCATAGCATGATTCTTGATGCCATTTATGAAATTAATATGTCCATGTATCCTTCTTACTCATTTTCTTGCATTTTTGCCTGTTTTTTCCTTGCCAAAACATCATATTTTTGTTTAAATGTGTCATCTATGTTCATCTTCATGCATTTCATATTTTGTTCTTAACATGTTCATCAAAACATTTATTTGTTGATTGCAAAAATTTGATTTTTAGAAAAAACCAAGTTAAGTCTATGTTATCGCTAATAGATGGAGACTAACATGGATTTAATGTCTTCCTTAAATTGGTCCTCCAATCTTAGGGATTAATCAAGCTTTTCAAGTCTAAATTCATGGTTAAATGAACTCTAAACTTTTGTTTATAAAAAAAATGACCTTTTTATTTGTTAAAAATATTAAACCTTGATCTTGAGTTTAGCACCTTCATTTATGGCATGGTTAATTGGTTGTTTCATCACACCAAACTACTTTGGAATTATGGAATGAATTCATGACACCCATTTTTTTTGTTACGGATGTTTGAATGTCCTTGGCTTGAGTTTAGTCTTATGAAACTTGTAAATATCAAAAAACTCCTCTATTTTTGCTTCAGCAGCATTATGCCTACCATTTAAAAAATTGTTTTCGAGACAAAGCACATTATTCTATTTTTTTTATATTTTTCCTTAAAAAAGCATCTAATTAGCTTTCCTACAATATCTTGTTTGTGCCCAAATCATTCTGGATGAGAGAATTATGTTTTTGAACCTTAGCTATCTTAAACCCTTAGAACTAGCAAACTATGTATGTTTAGGCCATTTCAACTCATAATTTGATTTTTTTTTGAATTTTTAAAATATTTTTCATAGAAATTTTGTGAAATTCCCTTTCTATAAAGGTATTATTTGTGATTTAATAATACAGAATGAGCACAAGATGATTTTCCAAAGTCAAGTATGCCCATTCACCTGTAAATGCTTCCAGTGTCGAAATAAACTCAACTTCAAAAAATTAATTTCGCTTAGAAAAATGATTTTCTAGAATTTTTGGAATATTTTTATGCTAATCCTTATCAAATCACTTTTTCAACATTAGCTTATTTATCCTCAGAAGCTTTCAAGTGAGCTCAAAATAAATTTGAAAAGGGAGACAGCACAATGTTGTTCCCTATTTTTGGAATTAAAATTAACCTAATATCCTGAACCACCTTTAGCGGGATCTTCAAATGTCTTGATGCAATCCAAATTGATTCCTCATGGAGTCAAAGATTATATCACAAGCCCTTTAGGCTCAGATCAATGGTAAAACAAAAAGATAATTTTGTTCAAATTTTCTGTTTCTACTTTCGAAAACTTTTTATACCCAAAGTATTCCATTTCTCCATAAACATCAAAATTTTCATCAATGAGGATACTCCAACCCCACCTCTTTGAGGAGATGCTCCAACCACTTTTTGGGACATTTTTAGACCTTTTTCACCCAAAGTATTCCTTTTCTCCATCAACATCAATACTCAAATTCTCTCTCCTGGACCTTTTTGGGACTTTTAATCAAAAACTTTTTTAATATAAAAATTTTTATCATAGGAATACTCTAACCCCACCTTTCTGAGGGGATACCTTAAATTCGCTTTTATTTATAACTTGAATTTTCTCTTCCCTAAACCCTTTTGAGACTTCTAATCAAAACCTTTTTTAATATAAAAATTTTCATCAAGGGGGATGCTCCAACCCTACCTCTCTTAGGGGATACTTCAACCTTGCTTTCTATTCAAAACTAGAATTTTCTCTTTTTAGACCTTTTCAGGACTACTGATCAAAGCCTTTTTAAACATATCTAAAATTTTTACCTTTAGAGATATTCCAACCCAACTTCTTGAGGGGATACTCTAACCCTGCTTTTTAAATTTCACTCAAAATCCAATTTTCTCTTCCAAACATCCCCAGGTTTACTAATTAAAACCTCCCTTCCTTATCCCTTAAGTTATATTGAATCCAAATGTGTCTCCAAATTGTCATTATGATTATTCCTTAATAATCAAAGATAATTTCGGTATACATTTTGATCATTCCACTTTTTTATGTTTTTTGTATGCTTATTTTTCTGCAATGTTATTATATTTTTTTGTCTTACTAACACATTTCCCTTTGTAATGACTATTGTGCATTCATATTGTAAAATTTGTTTTAAAAAATTACAAGGCAATGTTCTGCGGTGGCATCTCTCCTATGCTTGACATGAAATATCCGAATTTTTAAAATTTAATCAAAAAAATATTTTCAGCTAAAAATCC
Organism: Adansonia madagascariensis; assembly: GCA_038381835.1. Lineage (NCBI taxonomy): Eukaryota > Viridiplantae > Streptophyta > Magnoliopsida > Malvales > Malvaceae > Adansonia > Adansonia madagascariensis. Next base: position 21,864 of record JBBYHL010137738.1, on the reverse strand, counting down.
TTATGTTATCCACACCTCCAGGGTCCATGGGTGATCTAAATTTTCTTTCAAAATAGAGGTCTACAATCACAAAAATTTATCCATTAAAAGGGGATTATATCAGAATAATGATAAAGTGGAACTGATTAAACTGAAATCGAGGTGAGACATGGTTAGTAGATACCAGATTCAGGCATTATGGGGGTGTTGATCCTTCCTCACGTGTAACCAACTTTGAAACCTAATCGATGAGTCCCTAGACCTTGCAGACTTTGAAATCAGTGTTTCGAGTTTCATGACTCAAAATATTATTTTCACTTGGTATCCGATCATGCCTAGCCTAAAGTAATAGGTAGTAACCCAAATTTATGGAAAATTCATGGTAGCCTTTCGAGACTTACTAGATGAGCAATTTGCTTGATGGTCTTTCTTCCTTTTATATTACTATGCCTAATTCAGATTTCTATCAAAGGATAACCCAAAGGCTCTAACCAACATACCCTCACCATATTTTTTCAAGTAATGCTCGCTACATTCGAATTGTAAAAGGGGTATGCAACAACACTTATAATTTGAAAAATGACATGATTCACATGCTGTGTTCTTAATTCAAAATATAACATCATAACTCAATGCATACTATCTATAAATGAATGGGGCAGTTAGAGCCACTAAAAAGAACATCAAAAGAGTAGTCAAGAAAATGGCTGAAACCTAGAAAGATTGGCATGAAAAGTTACCCTTCACACTCCATGCATAGCAAACTTCAGTCCAGAATTCTACGGGTGCTATTCTATTTTCCCTTGCCTGCAGGATGGAAGCCATCTTACCTATTAAAGTCAAGATCTCTTCTCTAAGAGTTTTGATGGAAACCAAGCTTGAAGAGGCTGAATGGTCAGGAATAGGTACAATTAATTGAACATTATCAAAAGAAATGGCTAAAGGCCCTTTACCATGGCCAAATGTATAAAAAATGCATGATAAAAACTTATGACAAGAAGGTTCACCCTTGTTAATTTCATGAAGTGGAATTAGTACTCAAGCAAATCCATAAAGACACCCGAGGCAAATAGGCCCCTAATTGGGAAAGACCTTATGTAGTGAAACAAGCTTTCTCGCGAAGGGCACAGATCCAAATGGAAATGGATGGCAATGTCTTGCCCAATCTAGTCAATTCAGATTCTGTCAAGAAATACTACGCTTAACGGATGAAAACCTGAAAAGGCATCCTTTAAAAAAAAGAACAAAAAAAAGTAAAAAAAGAAGAAGAGGGTTTCAGATGAAAACTCGAAAGAAAGTCCAAGTAGCTAACCTAACTTGAGTTGAAAACCTAATAGGGCAACTTAAGAAAAGCTAGCCTTGACCAAAACCAACCTAAATTAGGTTTTACCCTAAATAATAGTCAGAATCCTGGTCATGTCAAAATAAACTCCACTCAACCTTACCTCACAACTAAACAAACCTTAACTAAATTAAATCCAACCTGAGCCCATATGGACAAAGGAGCAAACACCTAAGTTAGAAGTAATTGTGAAAGGCACCGGCCAATCTTAAGCATCTTCAGAGGATTAACTCGTATAAGATATGTTGGCAGTTTGGGAAAGATCACCAGGAGCATCAGATGGAACATTCATGTTGTAAGTGTCAGAGAAATAAATTGCTTGAAAATTACTTTCTTGTCATTTTCCCCTCTTTGTCATAATACACATTTTGTCAAATGTAAACCAAATCATATTATCTTTATTGTCATGAATAAAATAATATTTTTTCTTAACCCTTTTGCATTACATCTCCATTGTATTATGCTTGTCATTTAATTAATAATACTTGATAATTGAATAAGATTCACATCAGGGTTTCTTGATATTTCATCGAAAAGATAAAAAGAGCTCAAAGAGCTCTTAGGCTTTAATTGATAAGATCATGAACCCTTCACATTCGATGCATGCCAGTCGACACCATGTGTCAACCTTTCTCAACCTTCTAAAGGCACCCATCATGAAAAACCATCAAAACCCAAGCATAACCCATCTAATCCAGTCAAAAAGCCTTGTCAAAACCTAAAACATTATCCAGCCAAGATACACCAACAATCCAGCCAAGGTCATTTAATCCTTAAACTTTCAACAACTCCAACCAACCATGTCAAAAAAGACCACCACATACCTTGAACTAAGAAGCATACCGGTCATGATCACGTATCAAACCATTCTTGGCCTCCCCAAATTGTCAAAAATGGAAAACCATCAAAACCAACCTAAGCTAAACTCAGTTTAAATACTAACCAACCAGTTAAGATACGCAAATAACTAAGCCAGAAGTTATCCAACTCTCGAATTATCTAGAACCAAATCCATCAAAAAAATTATAACAAAAAACTGAGTCCAAAGACAGAAATCCTTCACCTGTTAGAAAGACCTTCAGACAATTGAGGTAAAAAACGATCATCCAAGCATCCAATCCTCCAAAATAGGTCATGATTATATGGACCTTCAGATCCAAAATTAGCACCTAGAACTATCAATAAAATAGCCAACCCTATCAAAAATGATCACTAAATGTTTTAAACCAAATCAACTATCTTGAATCAAGAAATATGATCATCCAATTTCTCATCGTAGCAGAGAAAATCTAGATACCTTGAGTCAAAATAATAGCCATCTAAGAGTTAAAACATTAAAAAAGTCATGATCTCAAAAGTCCATTAATACCATAGTTAGCACTGCAAACCTGGCATCAGAGGAGACAATTGTCAAAGCTCCTAGCAGGTTGATAATGCAAAATGTCTATTCTCGTGTTAGACTTTGTGCATGATCATGTAATCATAGTGTTAAGAAAGTTGCACTTGCATCATGACACATCATCATATATTTATAACATAACATTATCTCATCAACATCGCATCAAGTAGAATTTGTCTAGTCTCAAAGAACTTTTGGGAAAAAAGCATTGACATTGAAAGTCAAAAGGTCACTAGATAAGATCCTTATTTGTCTAAGATATCGTATCATCACAAGTCTAAGCCTAGCAATTTTGGCTTATTTGTCTTAGCTAATTTACCCATGACATCATGTCTAAAAAGTCCAAACCTACTGATGTTAATAGGTTAGAACTGACTAATTGATCCATGTTAAGAACTTGTGTCTAGAAGCTTTGTTAAGACTCTTTGTCAAAAAATTTATGTCTAGAACCTTTGTCAAGAATTGATGTCTACAGTCTTTGTCAAAAACCTTTGTTAAGAACTTATGTCTAGATCCTTTGTCAAGAACCCTAGTTAAGAACCTTAGTTAAAAACCTTAATCAATACCCTCTGTCAAAAATCCTTGCAAGGTCCAATATTGTTAGAATGCTGTGATCTAGCTTATTGGCACCTTAGTCAAGAACCTTAGTCAAAAACCCTAGTCAGGAACCTCAGTCAAGACCTTCTATCAAAAAATTCTTTTAAAGTCCACTATTATTGGAACACTATGATCCGATATATTGGCACCTTAGTTAAGAACCCTAGTCAAAAACCTCAGTTAAGACCTTTTGCTAGGAAATCATTGCAAAATCCAATGTTGCTAGAAAGCCATGATCTGACTTATTGAAACCTTAGTCAAGATCTTCTATCAAGAAATCTTCTTTAGAGTTTAACATTATTGGCCGTGATTTAGTGTGTTAGTACTTTATCATCTTTTTAAGTTGAACCTGGGGTAGGTTGAGCCTAGGATTGTAGTCTAGATCTTTTATCCAAAATCTTTGTCAAGAAATCTTTTTTAAAGACCAACGTTGTTGGCTATGATTTGGTGTATTGGCATTCTATCACCTTTTAAGTCAAACCTATAGATAGGTTGAGTCTAGGATAAGTGGTCTAGGTTTCTTATCCAAACCTTTTGTCAAGATATCTTTTTCAAAGACCAATGTTATTGGTAATGCTTTAACATATTGACATCTATCATTTTTTTAAGTCGAACTTGGGGATGGGTCGAGCTTAGGATCAAAGTCTAGGTTTTTTATCCAACAATAAAAACTTCATCTTTTACAAAAATCAAATTTGTCACCAAAATATTATTTTTATCTTAATGTCATATTAATTTTAGTCTTTGCATTACAGGAACAAAGGGCAGCATCAAGCACACCTTGGATAAAATGGTATCTATTGGTCCTTGCCTTATTTTTTATACTCATTGACAGCCAAAGAAGAGTAACTGTAGACATTCCATTTTCTCCAAGCCAACATTTAAGAATTAAAGGTCACTTTTCAAAGTATCACATGGTCATTTAAGTAAAGCACAGATCAGTCATCCATCAATATTAGACAAAAAAGGTGTTTGGGAAGCCAAAGGTGGGTAAAATCTATATTGGCATGAGAAGGTGTTGATTCAATGGGCCATGTATCGATGCATTCATTGTGGTACAGATATAGGAGATGGTTTTATCGATGTAAAGCTATTTCAAAGCTAAAATCATGAATTTTGGACAAAGTGCATCTATATCGAGTGTAAAATATCAATATATAGGAAAATTTTGATTGTGGTATTGATATAAAAGGCTTTGGTATCAATACAGGCTCTTTCAAACCTCAAATTATGACTTTAGGGCAATAAGTATTGATACAAGCCAAGAGGTATCAATGCTATGAAAAAAATTATGCTTGGATTGATACCATACACTTTTCATCGATACCAAAAGCCAAAAAAGTGTGGGGTATCGATACAAGATTCCACGTATCAATACATAAAGGCTAGTGGTATCGATATATAAAGGCTAATGGTATTGATATAGAGTTCCTTTATTGATACCACAAGGTAAAAATACCTAGTTTATTTTTTCAGCCCGTTTGTACCATGACCTTAAAACTTAGATTTGGTCATGACTTTAGCTAAAAAATCATTCAAAATCAAATATAATTTCATGCAAATCATATGGACATCAATTTTGGGCTTAAACATTAGCTTTTAGCATTTTTGAATGATCCATTAAGCATGTCACAAGCACATTTCATAAGAAAATGTGCATTGATGTAGGGCAAGCTTGACATTACTCGTAGTACAAGCCTATGCATGGTTTGTTACTGCTACCAAAGCTATGTTTCAACCAATAGAATGCTAAAGGGTTTTGTTTTGGTACCATGAGTCACCATTTTGTCTACCCAATTGACCTAAATGCCCCACTTCTCTTAGGCTTTTGAAGGCTAAAAATGAATCTTATATAAGATATGTTATGAGCTCAACTTGAAAAATAAAATAAAAAAAAAGCTTTTGACATAGTTATTTCAGCCTCCACACTAAAAAATTTCCTATTCCTATAGCTTTCCTTGAACCACTCTAAAAACTACCCTAAAATCCTCTAAAGCCACCACCATTCCTCACAAAACCATTAAGCTAATTCTTATCCACTTTTTCTTACAAAAATCACAGCAAGAGAAGGCTCAAAATTAAGCTATAACTTCAGAACCTTTTCTATTCACCATTGTCAACAAGGTTTCTAAAGCTTCAAGGGTATATCCCTCATCTTTCTTTCTATATTCACTTGTTTTTGCATTTTTATCATTTTAGTGAGCCTTAATATGCTATCCATGACCTTATATTAGGATTCGGATGCATTTTGTGGCCTTGGATGTGGTTAATTTAGGTTGTCTTAGTGCTTTGTTAACCCTTCTACTATGTTTCCTTACTTCTATATGCTTAGTCTATCTTGAAAATTTATTTTGATGCTGTCACAAAATTTTGGCAAGTATTTCTTCTTTGTTCGTGCATGTTTACATCATTTCCATGAAGTATTTCTTGATTTCATGCATTTAACTATTATTTCCATGCTTATCTCTTCACATATTGTCATTATTTCTATGTTTAAATGTCATTTTCATATATTTACACATGCCTCCCAAATGTATTGTCATGAACATCATCTTTTAATCATCAAATGTTTGTTAAAATGCTTATTTATTGGTTGTCAAAAACCTGATTTTCTAAAACCCCTTTTGTTAAGGCCATGTTAACCTCAATAAATAAGGATTAACACGGATTTAAACTTTTATTCATTAGTCATCCAATCTTGGGGATAAATCAAGTTTTCCATGTTTGGATTCATGATTAAGTGAAGCTAAAGGTTTTTTTTAAAAGAAAACAAAATGTCTTGCAAAAGTTGCCCAAAGTGATTTTGTGTCTTAATCTTTTACCTAGAATCCTTGTATTTATGGCAGGGTCAATGGGTTATCTCATCATCTTAAACTACTATGAGAATGTGTAGGTGAGCTCATAAAGCTCATGCCACTCTTCCCTTACTGTCAAGGACATTTGAATGTCCATGGCTCAAGTTTTGTCCATAAAGAACTCTGGGAAAATTAAAATTCCCTTATTTTTGTTGTGACAGAAATATAGTTAGGACTTGAAAAATCTTTTTTGAACCTTAAACCATTTTTTAAGAATTTTTTTGAATTACCTTTCCAACGGTACTCGGTTTTCCTTTGGATCGCTTCAAATGAAGGATTTATGATTTTTTGAACTAATGTTGCCCAGAACCCTTGGAGTTAGTGATTTACATTTTGTTTGGGCCATTTTGGCCCATCAATGATTTTTTAAATTTTTAAAATATTGTTTATAAAAATTTTGTGAAATTTCCTTTCTAAGAAGGTACTCTTTACAATCTAATAATTCCGTATGAGTCAAGAATGATTTTTCAAAGCTCACTATACCCTTTTCCCATGCATGTGCTATCAATGTTGCATTTGACCTAACTTCAAAAATCATTTCCACCTAGAAAGTAATTTTCTAGGATCTTTGGAATATTTTTGCATTAAACCTTATCATGTTACCTTTTTAAAGGCACCTTACCCGACCCCTAAAGGTTTAGGATTAGTCTAGAATAAAATCAGAAATAGGGACAACATGATGTCGTCCTCTGTTTCAGCATTTATCAATGTTAGTCAATATTCTGACATTTACTCTACAAGGCATTCAGAAGCCTCTAAGTGAGTCTGATGAACCCTATCAAGTCTAAAAGCATGTGTCAACCTCACCCTTAGGCTTAGATCAAGGCATAAGAATTTTTTAAAATTTTATCAATTTTGATTTTATCAATTCCCCTTTTTAACTAAAAAATTATTAGTTATTGTCAAAAAGTCAAAAATGTCACTTTTGTCAAGAAATAGTCTATTTTTGTCAATTTAGATTTCCTAATCTTATTTTTTTCAAAAATAGTCAAGAAATCAATTTTTCCCTCTCTTGACTTCTCTCTGAGATTTTTTTAAAATTCAAACTTGGTTTTCACACCTTAAGCAACTATTGATTCCAAATGCTTTTCAAAATTGTCACTTTGGTTTTTTTTAAGATAATCAATGACAATTACAAGATATATTATGGCCATCCTTCCATTTTCATTTTGTTGTTTTGTGTGATTTATTTTATGCAATATTATCTCGAATTTTTCATCTTACACATTTCTCTTTGTGGTGATTAACTTACATTCTTTTTTTAAAAAATCATCATTTTCCAAAAATCACAAAGGCAATGTTTCGGTCGATATCCCTATAATGCTTGACGTGAGATATTCGATTCTAAAACTAATTTTGAAGATAATTTTTATTGAAAATCTCTATGTTTCCCAGATTTATGAGACACATAAAGGGTCAAAGCTTTTCTTTAAAACTTGGATTTATCATTTCAAACAAATTCATTCATAAAAAAAGATTATATTAAAATAATGACAAGTAAAAACCAAGGAAATCAAGACCAAGTTAAGACATGGGCATCACGAGGAGGTTTGCACCACTTTATGCCTAACCAATTCTTAAACCCAATTGGGGAATCTTTGGACCATGCAAGCAAAAAAATTGATGCTTTGAGTTTCGTAGCTCGAAGCCTCGGTTTTAATAGGCATTTGACCATGCCTAGCCCAAATTTAATAGTTACTCAAATTATTGGCCATTTTGTAGTGGCCACCTGAAACCAATTGGATGAGCGATTCATCTGATGGTCCCCTTCTATAATCAATAGTCGAGAATCTATACTTTCTTGCACACTTAACATCAAGGAAAGAGTCCCAGTTGCAAAGACACTTCCCTATTAAGACCAAATATTTTTAGTCATGCGAGTTTCTCTTTGCTCAATGAATAGCCCTTTATCAAGGTACAGTGTTGACAAGTAGTGTACAAGAAGCACTCACAAAGGTTGGGTTAGTGTTAGAGGGTCGATATCAAGACAAATGTCTTACCAGGTCCTGTTATTACTATTGTGGATAAAGACACACTTCGCAACATTATTTAGAATCTTTAAAATTGGTCCAAGGGATAATGGACCATTTCAAAATTAAGTTCTGTGAAGAATAAAAGGAAGACATCATCAATGCTATGGAAAATGATGGGAAGGTCCCCCTTTATGGAGTTGAAAGACCATTGATCCTATTTGTCAATCAGCCAAATACCAAATCATGCCTACGCAGCCTATATTAAAAATGATTTTTTAGCTTTCATCTCTTTCCCTTATAAAAAGGACAAAGCAATGCCATAGAAATATAAAAGAAGAATAATGATGATTGGGGAATCTAACTAATAAATAGCTACCATTGAACTAATGAGAGTAAGCCATCTAACTTGTAGTGGCAAATGCTATGCCTTAATTGCACATGAAGTCAAAGTCAACAAAGAGAATGTTCTCTTAGCAATTCAAACATCAGAGTCAATGAGGAAACAATTAGATTCAAAAATGATCAAAGAATTAGTAAGGAAGAAAGAGGTTACAAAATTTCTTAGATTCATCAAGCACAATGAATATACACAATGAATATAGCATTGTTCATAAGCTAAGCAAGCTACCCTTTAAGATATATGTGCTGTAATTGCTCCTAAGTTTTGAAGCTCATAGAAAAACTCTACTTAAGGTCTTGAATGAAGCTTATTTCCTATTAAACATTCTGATCGGCCAACTAGGCAATATTACTATGGATAATTAGATATCTTTCAGTGATGATGAAATACCCCATGATGGTAGGGGGAACTACAAAGCTCTCTATATTACCACATATTATAAGGGAAGCGTACTGCCAAAAGTTCTCATTAATAATGGGTTAACCTTGAATGTAATGCCTTCAATGTGCTTGAATAAACATCTTTCCATGCCAAACATAGCCTCACAATTGTACAACCATTCCATGGAACATGTAGAGAGTTTATTGGGAACATCACTATCTCACTTCAGATAAGGCCATGTATGCACGAAGTAGATATTCATGGATAAACATTGCTCCATCATAAAATTTCTTACTGGAAAGACCTTGGATCCATTTTAATGGGGCAATACTGTCTTTATTTAACCAGAAGTTAAAATTTGTCATAAAAGACAAAGTTGTCAGCATCACAGGTAAGGAAGATATATATCACTACCCCACTTTCATGGGTGCTTCTTATATTAAGCCTCATAAGAGTATTCCAAAATCTTCTTTCCAATCTTTTGAGTTTTTTAATGCTGCATATGTCAAAGAAGGATTATCCATGATTGAGCATCATCTATTAAAAACATTCACATAAGTCTCCAGTTGACTGTCAGTAAGGGTGCCTATGCTGGAAAGGGATTAGGAAAGCATCTACAAAAAATCTTTAAAACTTTGAAAGTTGCCCATCAAATTGAGAAGAGAGGTTTGCAATTCAAGCTTGATGCTCAGCAATAGAAGAAACAAGCTTATAAAACATGGGAAAAGAGAATCACCTATCTAAAAGGTCAAGATCTGAAATATAAACCTATGTTATTACCATCGCTATGAGAAAATTTTCATCCAAGAGGACACACAAATCCAAATGAAGAAAGAACTACTGGCTTTGATAACATAATGATTATTTTAAGCAAAATGTTCTAAGACTTCTTTATCAACACAATCAATAGGCTAGGAACTTCAGCAATGGACCATGAGACTAGTCTGTGCACTCCAACTTTCACTCTAAGCATTTGGATTAAAATAGAGATCCTTGTACTATTTGAATCTAGTTTAAAATAATGCTATGAACAAAACCTAAATGCTTCTACCCAAGAGCATTGTAGGATTTTTTGTATGGGCATACTTTTATCAAGCATTGTTAATAAAAATGACTAAAAATTTTCTGTTTTATCTTTTATGTCCATCCTGATATTTTTTGTCAAATCCTTAGACTTTCTTTCTTCTTTTTGTATCTTTTTCACCTATATTGTTTTTCTTCATATTTTCAAGCACCCAGATGAAAATGACATGAATGTTTATACTGAGATTCCAAAAATCAATTTCAAGCAACCAATCTACATTGGTAAGGTAAAATATGAAGAGGATTTTGAGGAAAACACCATGTTACCTGATTTTTTAAGACTAATTGAACAAGAGGGGAAACAGATCTTACCCCATGAAAAGCCAATTAAAACCCTAAACTTAGGGACAAAAAAAGATAAAAAAAAGGTCAAGAAAAGAACCTTTATAAACCTATCAATCTGAACCAAATTAATCAACTTTCTCTAAGAATATCGAGATGTATTCGCCTGGTCCTACCAAGACATGCCAGGGCTAAATATCAACATAGTGCTCACAAACGTCCTTTAAAACCTGAATACAAACTTGTACAATAAATACTTAGGAGAATGAAACTGGATATGCTTTTAAAGATTAAAGAGAGAGTAAAGAAGCAATTTGATGCAGGATTGCTTGAAGTAACTAAGTATCCTGAATAGGTAGCCATTTTCTAGATCCTTAAAAAGGAGTATAAGGTGTGGATGTGCGTAGACTATAAGGATTTAAATCAAGCTAGCCCTAAAGATAATTTTCTTTTGCCTCACATAGATGCCCTAGTAAATAATACCACCAAAAATTCCTATTTTCTTTCTTGGATGGATTTTTAGCCTATAATTAGATTAAAATGGCCACTGAAGATATAGAGAAAACCACATTCATGATGATGTGGGCTACTTTCTGCTATAACATTATGCTTTCCAGACTAAAAAAACTTGGGCAACTTACCAAAGAGCAATGGTGGTATTATTCAATGGCTTCATGCATAAAGAAATAGAGGTTTATATAGATGATATGATTATCAAATCCTAAAAAAAGATTGAGCATGTCATCAATCTTTGCAAACTCTTTAAACGATTGTGCAAATATGAATTCAAACTAAATATAGCTAAATGCACTTTTGGTGTTACCTTCGACAAGCTATTAGGCTTTATTATGAGTGGATGAGGAACTGAGATCAATCCCAACAAGGTAAAGGCTATCCAAAGCCTTCCATCGCCTTATACTTAAAAAGAAGTAAGGAGTTTCCTCATAAGACTTAACTACATAGCTAGGTTTATATCCTAACTAACCGATAAATGTTATCTAATCTTTCGCTTACTCCAGAAACAAAGCCCTGGTGAATGGAATGATGAGTGCCAACAAGCTTTCGACAAGTTCAAGTGTTACCTATAGAGCTCGCTAGTGCTTTTATTGCTAGTGCCTAATCTACCATTAACTTATACCTATCAGTTTTTGACAAGTCTATGGGCTATATACTGGCTCAGAATGATAAGTTTGGAAAGAAAGAACAAGCTATCTACTATCTAAGCCATGAATTCATGAAGTATGAAAATAGCTACTCCATAATGGAGAAGTTATATTATACTCTAGTTTAGACGACTCGAAGATTAAGGCAAAACATGTTATATCACACCATCTGGTTGATTGCCAAATTGGATCCTATTAGATACCTATGAGAGGCTCCTGCTTTGTTAGGAAAGTTAGCCTAATGGCAAGTCTTGCTCTCTGAATATGAAATCATTTATGTGAGCCAGAAAGCTATCAAAGATAGCTCGATAGTTAAGTTCTTGGCAAACTGAGTTGAAGAAGACTATGACCTATTAGATTTTGAATTCCTAGATGAGGACCAAACGTGCTTATTTGAAACAGAGGATGGTATTAATTGTAGCTAAACTTAGAAACTATATTTGAGGGAGCCTCAAACACATTGGGGCATAGAATCAGGGCTATTCTAATCTCACTAAGTAGAGATTATTATCATTCCACCACCAAACTAAACTTCAACTGCACTAACAATATATTCGAATATAATGCATGCATATTAGGGTTCCAAGCGACCATTAAGAGGGGAATCAAAACTTTATATGTGTATGGGGACTCTACCTTGGTAATCTATCAACTTCAAAAAAAAAACCTGGGATGCTAACCTAATCCAATATGGGAGGCTAATCAATAAACTAAAATAATAATTTGATGAAATTAGCTTCTGGCATTTGCCTCGGGGGACAACCAAATGGCAGATGCTTTGGCAACCTTAGCCTTTATGTTCAAAGTAACTTGTGAGTAATAGATTACACCCATCTAGATGAATATTCATGAAACTCCCACTTACTGCCATAGCTAGAAGAAGAAAGAGATGATCTACCATAGTACCATGAATTTCTTTAATACATCTAAGACCAATAATACCCGAAGCATGCTTCAGAAACTAACAAGTGAACCATCCAAAAAATGTCTACAAGTTTTGTTTTGGATGGTGAAGTCCTATATAAAAAAAAGCTAGGATCAAACATTACTCCCATGTGTGGATGCTCCTAAAGCTAAAAGAATTCTAGAGGATGTACATGAAGAAATTTATGGTACACATGCTAACGGACACAAAATGGTAAAGCAAGTAATAAGGTCTAGCTATTACTAGTCAACACTCGAAAAAGACTGCATTGACTATGCCTAAAAATGCCATAAGTGCCAAATCTATGCAGACAAATCCATATCCTACTTTTACCGCTGCATGTTATGACGGCTTTGTGGCCTTTCTCTATATGGGGCATGGATATGATTGAACCCATCATTCCCAAAACTTTAAATAGGCATCGTTTTATCTTAGTTCCTACTGATTATTTCACTAAATAGGTAGAAGCAGCCTCATATTATAACATTACCAGATTTGTTATGTGCAAGTTTGTGAAATGAGACATTATCTGTCAATATGTGCTCCCCAAACAGATCATCATGAATAATGCAGGCAATTTGAACAACAAGATGGTGGAAGCAGTTTGCTTTAGTTCAAGATCAAGCACTATAATTCAATACCATATCATCCAAAAATAAATGGAGAGGTTGAAGCAGCCAACAAAAACACTAAGAAAATATCAAGAAAATGGCTGAAACTTATGAAGATTGCCATGAGAAGCTATACTTTAAACAACATGCCTATCGTACAGTAGTTTAGACTTCCTCTAAAGCTACCCTATTCTCCCTAGTCTATAGGATGGAGGTTATCTTGCCTATTCAAGTTGAGATACCTTCACTCAAGGTCTTTATGGAATCATAGCTTAAAGAAGCTGAGTGGGTCAAAAATTGATATAAGCAACATAGCTTCCTCGACAAGAGGAAAGTGAAAGCTATTTGTCATGGATTGATGTATCAGAAATGTATGGTAAGAGCTCATAACAAGAAAGTTCATCCTTATTAGTTTTGAAAAGATACTTAGTGCTCAAAAAGATCCTCTCAATTCATACAGATACTTGAAGAAAATGGACCCCAAAGTGGAAAAGTCTTTATATGGTTAAGGGAGCTTTCTCTGTTGAAGCATTAATTTTAACTGAGATGGACGACAATGACCTACCCAATCCTATCAACTCTAATTCCATCAAGAAGATTTGCCTGAGAAAGCCCTTCAAATTAAAACCTGTAAAGAAATCCTCATCTCAAAAAAAAAATTGGATAAGAATCAAAAGTTGTATCCATGGAACTAAATTTGCTTAAATTGATAATGTGGAAGGGTGGTTAAGCAACCAAACCTTACCCTTATCTGAACCTAATCGAGACCAATATTCACTTGACAAAACCATTTTTCATCAAAATACCAATTTTTGCCATAAATTACTTATCCTATCTTAAAACTACCAAACTTACTTCTACCTGATCTTAAAGGAAAAAGGGTAGTGTCTACCTCAACTTAAGGCAATTACCATAGGGAAATCTAAGAGGTTCCTCGAAGAGATACTGACATATGGTCATTTAAAAGAAGTCTCTAAAAGTACTTAATAGAAGACTCATGCCATCAGCATCGAAAATGACCAATTATCTAGAAAAGCTAATCTTCAACTTTCTTTGTATATCCCAAAATGTTCAATGAATTATGTTTTCTTCTTCTAAAAATGAAATACAAGCATTTCATTCTCTGAATCCCCTTTCTCATACTTACATACCATATTGCATTATGCTTGTCATATAATTAAATTTTTAGTACACTTACAAAGGATGGAAGGAGATAATGAAGAAGCCTTAGAGACTATAATGAAATGACAACAGAAGATGCAAGCACAAATCTCTAAGCTAATGGAAGAAATGATGGCTAGAAAGAAAGAGTTTAAAAAATGAAAAATCCAAGAAACTAAAGGAATCTTTCTACTACTATTGCTGGCTTATCCAAGGCAAAAGGGTAATCTCTTTAAAGAGCTTAACCTATGGGAACAAGTCCTGGAATACATATTCCTACTAACCTTAATGCTCAAGAAGGTGTAATGGGTGTAAGACCAGATCCTACTTTGACCAATTCAATGGATGTAAACATTGATGGGCTCATGGAACAAGAAAGTCTCAAGCTGAAGACTTGAAAAATAGTCAAACTCAAAAACAGTAAAAACAAATATTAGCTCCTTGAAAAGGGGCTCAAAGTAATAGAAGGAGTCAAGAATTCAATAGTGTCGATGTAGATGAGTTAAGTTTGGTACTAGATCTAATTCTTTCTCATAAGTTTAAGATGCCAAACTTTGAAAAGTTTAGTGGCACCACTTCTCCATAAGCCTACAATAAAATGTATATCGAAAAAATAACTCGGCATACACAATGATAAGCTTCTCATTCACTATTTTTAAGAAGGCTTGTTAGGGTCAGCATTAAGATCATACAATGATTTAAATAAGAGTCAGGTACAATGTCAGAAGGACATGGCTAATGCACTTTTCAATAGTACAAGCATATGTCAAATTGGGCACCTGATCGATCTTTTTCTTTAGAATATAGAGAAGAAATCAACATAAACATTCACACAATATGCCTAGAGATGAAGAAACATAGCGACCTAAGTATAATCACCTTTGTTGGAAAAAGAGATAGTATATCAATTTTTGAATACCTAAACAAATCTATTCTTTGATAAGCTTATGGGAAATGCTACAAGGAATTTTGTTAATATAGTGGCCTTTAGTGGAATGTCTGAGAATGCCATAAAAATGGAAAGATACAAGTTAGTGATGTACCCATGGTGGAAAATAGAAAAACTTTTAAAAGATAAGAAAAAAATCCAAGCTGTCTTCTAGATGGATCAACCACTTACAAATCCTCATCAATATTGGTGTCATCCTTATAAACCTTCTTTTCCTATCATGAATAATGCATCCAATGCATCTTGAGATCATTACCAACCAATGCTTGTAGTTACACCAACTTTCACATATGTGCATAAGCCAATTGCTTAGAAGAATAGTCTGAGTAAATGCAAAAAGTAGAATCTGAATCGGGTTAAGCAGATCCTCATGTCTTACTCTGAGCTTTTACTTGAGATTATCAAGAATCACCTCTTGACACCTATTCAAATTGAGCCTTTGAAACCCTCATATCCTTATTAATATGATGTCAACTAATGTTATGATTATCATTCTTATAATTTAAGCCATTTGGTAGAAAGTTGCCATGCTCTTAACTACAAAATTTGAAACCCCATCAAGGTTAGGAAGTTGAGCTTTGAAGAGGAGAAAGTTATATGTTATTGAAGGGTATATTAATAAGAGGTAATCTTTGAGAATACCTGAGTTTAAAAGGAAGTAGATGCATGCCATAATGATTAGTGTAATACTTATTTTGAAAAGCTCTTGGCTTTGAATCAACATTAGCTTGTAGAGCATCCATGTTAAAAGTTTTAAAGAGATAAAGAGTGTTTTAAAAAAAACAAATATTTTCAAAAGTATAAATGGCGAAAAATCTTGAGATTACTAATGATCAAGTTGAAAATGAGCTTATACCCTACCATTTAGTCCCTTGTAAATGAACCAAGATCATTCAAAATAACCAGTACTTTAATTTTTAAACCATGACTCCCTAGCTAAAGAGTTATAAAATAAAGTTTCCAAGAATTTATAAGTTTTTTTGAAGACTAAACAAATGAGATGTCCTTTTAGGGAACCTAATAGGGGCATATGTATACCAAGATGGTGCCCAAAATCCCTCATTTCTTTTTCAATTTTTTAGAAAAACATGAAATTTTATGACCACTTTTTGGAAGACACTCATTACTTATGTTTTAAGGTAGGATAATGAAACAAAATTACCCTCATGTTCCTAAGAAAACTTTTTTAGCCTTATTTCTTTCTGAGCACTTTAAATATATCCCAACGCCCATCATTATAGATCATGAAGAATTGAGCATAGAATATTCTTTGCATACATGAACTATTGCATTTTTTAATTTCCTGTTGGTGATATACAAAAAGGGAACATGTACATGAACTTTTGAAAAAAGTAATAAAAGAGAAAAAAAGTGAAAATTTTAGTGCAACATCATGATAAGGTACTCAAAATGATTTCAAAAAAGAGAAAACCATCTTTTTTTTCGAGCAAAAAAAAGCTTGATAATTTAAATGGCTTTGCTTAAAATGACAAATAGTCATCTTTCTCTATCCTTTTATAAAATAAAAAATTATTCCTTTTGCAGTCCTCTTTAAAGAAAAGTGAAAAATTTAGTGCAACATCATGTTAGGTTACTCAAAATGATTTAAAAAAAGAGAAAACGATCCTTTTTTTAAGCAAAAAAAATTGATAATTTAAATGGCTTTGCTTGAAATGACAAATAGCCATCTTTCTCTATCTTTTTATAAAAGAAAAAATTATTCCTTTTGCTATCCACTTTTAGCCTGATAATTTATTCTTTCATTAAACCCTAATCAAGGATCACCCTCTACACTAGGGGCAAATGAAGCAAAGCTTCAAGATTAGAAGGAGCAAATTCTGTTCTAAAGTTACAAGAAAAAACAAGTCAGTTATCACAATGAATATTCTCAAGAGTGAAAAAAGTTCAAATTTTAAGTTTAAATATTCAAAATAAAGAATCAAGAAAAACACGATAAAGAAAGAAAATATAAAAAATTAAAGAAAAAGAAAAAAATGAAGAAAAAGATAAAGAGATAAAGATTTACTCATTTTAAAAAATATGCTAGCTTCAGTTCTTTCTAAAGAGAAATGATCCTTGATTCTATTACCTTAAACACTCAATTTGGCCCTATTTATCCTTTTTTCTAAACTCTGAACCATGGCCTATATTACGTACCTATAATGTCCATTTCGATCAAGCTTAGCTATTTGAGCTATTAAGCCATTTCTAGAAAGCTCTTTGAAAATTTATCTTTTTGAAAGATTTTTGAGTCTTTAATAACACGATGGGTAATCAATTAAAAAAAAGAAAAGAAAAAAGAAAAAAATTGAATAGAATGAAGCTCTAGGGTGAAAATCCAGAAATGGGTAATCTAAAATGAAATAAGGAAAAATCGTTGATATCACCTATGGCAATTACCAAAATTTTGCAAGGGAAAAACCTTTTTTAAAGAAATTTAGGGGCGTAAAAAAATCCCTAACCACCTTAAGTGGCAATCTCTTAGTTAAAGAAATTAACTTTGAAAATTAAATCCATTTTTTTCCAATTTGACCTTTTTGGTTCCTAAATCCTTCGTGACCAATCTTAGTACCCGTCAAGTGCTAATAGTTAGGAGACTTCAAGAAATATCAAATTTGTTTGATTTTCATAGAAATTCATACTTTCATTTGACCTGATCTATTTGTGCCTAGGAAAATGGGGCATGCGTTCTATTCACCTTGAAATTTTTAGGCTAACTTCAGTTTTTAAGCTCTTCAATAATTTTGAGAAAGATAGATTACTATTCATGAAAATTTTCAACAAAAGATCATTAATATTCAAAAGATTTGAACATCACATGCATTTAACCCCTAGGTTTTGAACAAAATACATTTTTTTCAATAAATTTTTTTTGAAAAGGTGTTATGAAAAGAGTTAAGGGTATTCCTAGTTAAAGAGCTCAAACCAAATAATACCTGGCCCACAAAAAAATGAGATAAAGATATGAATTCATTAAGGCAAGATGTTTTAAATAGATTGAAAAAAAAAGTAATCTTTTTTAGGGCATGAGAGGATAATAGAGTTTCAATTTCCACGTACCCATAAGACATGCTTCATCTGATATTTCATATTTATATCATTTTTTGATCATCTACACCATTTAGGTGGTGTTGGCATTTGCATCAATTCTCATGCATCTACCTTTCTATTGATACTTACATTTGCATCATTCTCAATAATAGCAATCTGCACATTTTCGTTATTTAATTTTTATGAACAATGTTATTATCTCTGGAGTCATTACATACTTAAGTAATTGCAACTCCATTAGTCATAGAGATTTTCTCCAAAGCTTTGATGCTGATATTTGAAGCATTTAAAAGAATTTTCAAAGCTTTAATATATTTAAAGTAATCAGAAGTTTTCATTCAGAAAAGAATTTTCAAAGATTCAATGGTGATATTCGAAACATTCAGAAGTTTTTTTCAAAAAAAGAATTTTTAAAGCTTCAATGGTGATATTTGAAGTATTTAAAAGAATTTTCAAAATTTTGATAGATTTTATTATCTGTTTACGCAATTTTTTTGTTAGACAGGTGAAGAAGGCTTTGAAGAAATCTATCACCTCTTTATGCGAACCTATTGCTAGGGAAATGAAAAGGTCTTAAAGCTCCATTAGTGATACTTGAGGCATTCAGAAAAATGTTTTTAAAGTTTCAATGGTGATATTCGAAGCATTTTGAAGTTTTTATTCAAAAAAATTTTTTCAAAGCTTCATTCAGAAGTTTTTAGTAAGAAAAGAAGGCTTAAAGCTTCAATGGTCATATTCAAAGTTTTGATAGATTTCCATTGCCTCTTTACGTTATCCTATTGTTAGGTTGGTGAATAAGGCTTTCAAGAAATCTATCACCTTTTTAAGCGATCCTATTGTCAGGTAAGTGAAGAAGGCTTCAAGCTTCGATGGTGATATTCAAAACATTCAGAACTTTTCACTCAAAAAATGTTTTCAAAGCTTCGATCATAATATTCAAAGCATTTAGAAGTTTTCATTTAGAAAAGAGTTTTCAAAGCTTCAATGTTGAAATTTCAAAGCATTTAGAAGTCTTTATTTAAAAAAAGGCTTAAAGTTTTAATGGTGATATTTAAAGCATTTTAAAGAATTTTCTAAGTTTGGATAGATTTCAATCTCCTCTTCACGTGATCCTATTGTTAGGTAGGTGAAGAGGGCTTTAAAAAAATCTATAACCTTTTCACGTGATCCTATTGTTCGGTAGGTGAAGAAGGCTTAAAGCTTTGATAGTGATATTCCAAGTATTCAAAATTTTTCATTCAGAAAATGTTTTCAAAGCTTTGATGGTGATATTAGAAGCATTTAAAAGAATTTTCAAAGTTTTGATAGATTTCTATCGCCTCTTCACATAATCCTATTATCAAGTAAGTGAAAAAAGCTTTGATGAAATTTATTGCCTCGTTACGCAATACTATGTCAGGTAGGTGAAGAAAGTTTTGAAAGATATCTTCTTCATGCAATCCTATCATAAGATAAGAGAAGTGGGATTTAAGGTAACTTTGTTAGGTTAAATAGAACAATTGACGAAGTTTTTTTTATGTTTCTTCAATGTAGTTGGTGTATGTATATGTATATATTTCATAAAAAAAACATTTTTTAGAAAAGGCTTATATGGCCTAAACAAAATTATGTCTATTAGGTCTTTGCCTTGTTCCTGATTCTCAGCAATGGCCAAAGAGGTCTAGCTATAGACACTTAATTTTGTCTGAGCCCCCTTTTTTGTCTATCCAAAATAGTCAAAACCTAGAATTAAGTAGGTACCCAATAAGGGTAGGCTTCTTTCAGGTAAAATGAACATTTTTAAGACCTATTTAGTTGTGCTTAAATGACCATAGGTGCATGTTGCCGCAACATGGCTCGGATATGAATCCTGACTTGCCTGACTTAAAATGGTGGATATCCTCATCGTTTATATATATATATATATATTAATATATCATTATTTTTTTTTATTTGGGGCCCATATCATGATTATTATTCTCTATTTTCCATGTCAGGGACTAAGTTGTCGAGATGAATCACTGACTCAACTTAACTATAAATAGTTGTAGACACCCCATTTTATCTAGACCAATTTTTGGCATCCTTGGAGTTAGGTAAAAGATGATAAAATCAAAAAATAGAAATAAAAGCTAGGGGACGACTGCCAGGTGCCATGTCGCTAGGCACTATTAGGCAACATGGCATCAGGCAAAAAAATTTTTTTTGGAAGGTGTAAAATGCCTATGGGCCATATTAAAGAAAATATAAAAATAAGGCACCAAAGGCCACTTTTCATTGTGTCACCAAGGTTATTCAAATGCTACACAAATAAATTTCCCACTATTTATGACCAAGTTGAGGTAAATCAGGAAGTCATAGTTACATACAAGTTATATTAGGGCACAAGTATTGACAAGAGGCTATTGCGGTGTGAAAAACTTGAATTTTCACATGCAGTATCGATACAAGAGGGTTTAGTATCGATACCCAAGGTGTGGTATCAATACTTGGCATGTTTGTATTGATGCAATCCTTAGCAGTAGCTAAAGTTATGATTTTTGGCAAAATGTATCGATACACAAGCATGAGTATCGATACAAATCCATGGAGTATCGATAGTAGCCTTTAAGTCTCGGGACTGGAAAGATTTTTTGCTCTTAGTATCGATACAATACACAACTCATTGTATCGATACTCAGGAGTTAAAAGTACCTTGTGTATTGATACACTAAGACATTTTTGCATAGTTCTAGCCATTTTTCAGCCTTTACCAAGGAACTATCATAAAACATTGCAAACCTCAACTATGGGTTCATTAATGATTCTAACAAATTTTTAGAGTCCAAACAATTAGTGACAAAGGTCACATTTATAAGATATATGGGTGTAAGAGGGTGTGGTAGGCACATCTCCAGCTGTAGGATTTCACAGCCTTCTATCTCCTTGCTCAGCATGGCAGAACCAATAAGAAGAAAGTCAATTGAGCATGGTAACTGGAGGGCTTCATTTGTGCAGAAGAAAAAAATAAAAAATGCCCTTTACATTATCTTCTAAAAGGAGGGGATGAACAAAAAAAAGGAACTACTAGCTATCTTAGAAAAAAAAGCTCTCTCAGCTGTCAAAGAAGCTCTCTAACAATCCCAGAAAAACTCCTCATCCATCCCCACATATCCTTAGCCACTTTAGCTTCAAAAACTCACCAAAACACTATTTCATTACCTTTCACCCTCAACCAACCTTCATTCCCATAGCTCACTAAACCACCACCAGAACACCTTCAAAAACTTAACCTTTCACACATTTTTATCCTTAAAACACCCCAGCAATAACCATGTTACTAGAAAGCTTCTTCCTTTCACTTTTTTCTTGCTAAACATAGCAAAAAGAGGGAAAGAATTGAGCTTAAAGTCACTGCCTTAAAAAAAGAGGAAACTTTAAGCCTTTGCTGGTATTTTTACACCTTATTCCATATATTTTTTGTTTTGATCATCCATTTCATTTTAGTGAACCTTTCATATTGCCATGACCCTCCTAATACTCCCACGCATCTTTGTTGCCTTGGTTGTGGTAGTGCTAGGATCTTGATGACCCTCTTGACATTTTGATGTTGTTAGATATATAAAGTCACCTTGCTTCATTTTCCTCATTGTACAGCCTCTTTCATGCATATTTTGTCATGTTCCTTCCATATTCGCATATCCATTTCATATTTAAATGGTCACCTTAATGTGTCTTAGTATGCTCAAATATTT